>MU744478.1:69880-102982 GCA_026770625.1 Nicotiana glauca | reverse complement strand
TAACGTGCAGTCGTCCCAAGGCAGCAGGATGTATGGTATAGGGCCCCCTATTTTATCTCCCTTAAAGTCCTTTATGGATTTCGAGTCGGGAATAGAGCAGTGGCTTATTCGGCGCTATATCACAATTCATTCTCGGGCATAGCTGTTCACGAAAGGTGGCATGGGACATCTGTCAGCGGCGGGAGTCTTACATCCGAGCGAGAGGGACAATAACACCCCCATGTAGAGGAGAGAACTCCTTCACGCTTGCAATTACCACGCTTCATTACTTCCATTAGTCCATATCTGACCATCTTTGGTTCGGTTGACTTTCCCTTGCCAGGGATAAAATACTGAATCCCTTTGATTACACACTGAGTAAACCTCCCTTCAATTCATTCACTGCCCCGACACGTGGGCAAACCCCTTACCATCACAACAACACTGCGGAATAATCACTCATAAGCATCATGGCAACCTGTGCCTAGCCTCAAGGCTCTTAGAATTTCTGTTACTCAACTGAACTGTAGAATACCCTTCCATAATACGACTATAATAGTCCAATCAACTATACCGGGAAAAATCATCCCGCACCACATTTGTAGTGCCATTTCAATTCTTCGATTTTCAATTTATAACAAGCGCTCGCGTCGCGCAAGATTGAGTGGAAAGGAATCAGAGGCATAAGCCTCAAAGGAATAGAACCCCACGAATAAGAAATCAAGAAGGGAAGTACTCCTAAGAGTCCTGTAGCCTCCCGAGGATAAGTACAGACGTCTTCGTACCGATCCGCGAGACTCTACTAGACATGCTCATGACACGTGAGACCGACGGGAACCTAGTGCTCTGATACCATGTTACACGACCCAAAATCCACTAAGGGTCGTGGTGGCGCTGGACACCGCTGCCAGGCCAGCCTATTAGATTACCGATTTAAAAATCCTTTTTAAATACATCAAATTCCAGAATTTTCCTTCCATTTTCACAAATAAAAGGGGTTTTGCTTCAATTCAAATTAACAATAATATTTAAATCAAATTTTTCTAAAACCATCCCAGAACTCGGTGTCACAAGTGCATGAGCGACTACTGATAAGGAAATAAAATACAACCTCTGTCTGGAATACAATGGACAGGAAANACACACTCTAATGGTCCAATGATCATTTATCCTCATTTCACATATTAATCCGTGGATTTTTTCTTTATGGACATGGTTCTAATCAAATAGAGTAAACAAATAAACACGTAGTTCTTTCATGGAAAAATTTCCCAAATTTCTCTTTAAAACATAATCCAAATATGTTTAAGCCACAAAAGGGCAATAATAACTTAATCAAGTTCAGGCAGCAACACAGGCATGCGCAAATCATACGGAGGCGATAGCCCGATCCAACAGAAATAAATGTGCACTTGCCGAGGCTCGACGGCGTGCCTATAGATGCATCTATTAATCTACCGAGGTGTTCGGCCCATTCCAAAATAAACACACACAGACAGATAAACAGTTAGGAAGTCAACGTGGAGCAAATATCCAAGAAAGGTCAATCCTCTTTATTAATTTGAGAAAACGAAGCTTAAGTCTTTTAGAAAATTCAATTATTAATTTAATGTGATTTAAGCAATCTGAGCTATCGATGATTTCACATTTATTCCACATATAACATGCTTTTGGGTCCTAAACTACCCGGACAATAGCATAATAGTAGCTACGCACGGACTTTCGTCACCTCGTACGCACGTAGCCCCCACAACTAGGAGCACATAATCAATTTAACTCACCTATGGGGTAATTTCCCCCTCACAGAATTAGAAAGGAGACTCACTTCGCTCCGAAGACTTGCGCTCGGCGTTCTACATCCTTCCGAAAGCTTGAACCAATGCACAATGCACCCAAACTAGCCAATTAATGATAAACTAATGAGAATATACTCAAATACTTGTTAACTATTCAAATTATACAAGTTCCCAAATCTGTTTAGTGAAATGACCAAAATGCCCTCGGGCCCACGTGTTTTTCTCGAAGGTAAAGATTATCCATGACCTTAGGGACTCAAATATATAATTTTATCCTAATTCTATACTCAAAATCGTGGCCAAAATTCAAGATTATGATTTTCTAGGTTTTTCCACCAAAACCCAATATTTACAATAATTTTCATGCTTAATCTCATACATAATCAATGTATTTAGCTTAGAATAAGTGGAAATAACTTACCTTAACTTTGTTGATGAAGACCCTCCTTTGGATCCCTCCAAAATCGCCAAATGAAGTGATGAAAATGAGAGAAATGAGCAAAAATCCGACTTTAAAATGACCCCTCTGCCTCCAGGTTTTTCCGCTTCTACGGAATTATAGCCACTTTTGCGGCTCCGCTTTTACGTAAATTAGGCCGCTTCTGCAGCTTCCCTGGCCTAGCCCAATTTTGCTTCTGCGATCCTTCCACCGCAGATGCGGTTCCGCTTCTGCGGAACCTTGACCGCATCTGCGGTCCTCCCCAAAATCCTATCCCTCACTTCAACGTCCCCCTTTCCGCTTCTGCGGCTCCGCATTAGCGGATCAAGGGCCATTTCTGCGGTCCTAGCTACCTTCACGCTTCTCTGCTTCAGCGGCTTCTCCTCCGCTTCTGCGGGGCCGCTTCTGCGGTCCCATCTCCGCAGAAGCGGAAATACCAGATACCGGCTGCTTAGCTATTTCCAAAATCCCATTTTTGATCCGTTAACCACCCAGAATCCACCCGAGGCCCCTGGGACCCAAACCACTCATACCAACCAGTCCCAAAACACATTATGGACTTGCTCGAGGCTTCAAATCATATCAAACAATGCTAAATTCATGAATTACACTTCAATTCAAGCTTTATGAACTTTGAAGTTTCCAACTTCTATTTCTGATGCCGAAACCTATCAAATCACGTCCGATTGACTTCAAATTTCGCACACAAGTCATATTTGACATTACGGACCTACTCTAACCTCCGGAATTTGATTCTGACCCCGATATCAAAAAGTCAACCCCCCGGTTAAACTATCCAAAAACCTTCAACTTTCTATCTTTAGCCAAATGGCTTCAAAATGGTCTACGGACATCCGAATTCACTTCCGATCGCGTCCCCAACTCCAGAATCACTATACGGAGCTATTCACAATCTCGGAATTCCAAACGGATGTTGATAACACCGATATGAACTTCAAACCAAACTTATGAAATTTCTTCTAAAATGCTAACTTCCACAATAGGTGCCAAGATGCTCCCGGGTTATCCAAAACCCAATTCGGGCATACGCCCAAGTCCGAAATCATCATACGAACCTACTAGAACCTTCGGATCCCAATTTCGAGGTCATTTACTCAAAAATCCAATCCTAGTTCGTTCTTTCAACTTTAAGCTTCTCAAATGAGAATTCTCATCTAAATTTAACTTCGATCTTCCCAAATTTAAATTCCGACCATGCGAACAAGTCATAATACCTGAAATAAAGTTGTTCATGGCCTCCGACTGCTGAACGAAGCGCTAGTACTCAAAACGACCGGTCGGGTCGTTACACTCAATCAGCAACCGCCATGACCAGAAGTGTCTAGATCTGTACATGAGGTACAGGGGGTAACGTAAGTACACCAACTCAGTAAGTAACAGAAATAAATAAGGAACTGAGAAGTAGTGATGAGCTATGCAAATATAGTTATCTCTATAACTTTCAAATAAGAGTAGTCATACTTTAATTAAACGGTTTAAGTCTCATCAGTACGTACTCAATAAACCGAATATCAAATTTGACTGAGCAATAAATAATATCATTCAATAATTTTCAAAATAGTGATATGACATCTGCGATGCAACAGTAATGAAGTAAATGTTTTTTTTTCTTAGAATAAAAGTCACTCTGTCCTCACATTCACTCCAACCTCATAATCACTCATTCCTCACATTCACTCATTCCTCCCAGATGCTCAGCACTCGACACTCGCACTCAGTAGGTACCTGCGCTCACGGGGGGTGTGTACAGACTCCGGAGGGGCTCCTACAGCTCAAATACTATAACAAGCCACTTCGTGGCATAAATCACTCAGGACCTCGGCCTCACTGAATCATAAATCCCTCCAGCCTATCGGGCTCTCAAAAATCATATAAACAGCCCAAACAGAGGTAATGTCATATATCAACAATGAATAGCAAAAGACAGAGGCATAATAAGCAAGAAAAGTTATGACTGAGTATAAAATAGCAATTAGTAGCTAATTCAGCAAGTACACGACCTCGCATGTTTCAACAGTGATCACATAAGGCCTAAACATGATTTCTAACATGAGGTACAGTCAATTTCTATGAAACAGAGGGAACATGTATTAAATAGTAGGCCAATAAATTCCATAGTCTCGTGGGACGGACCAAGTCACAATCCCTACGGTGCACGCCCACACGCCCGTCACCTAGCATGTGTATCACCGCTAAAATAGTCATCTGACACAATATCCGGGGATTCATACCACCAGGACCAGATTTATAACCGTTACTTACCTCAATTCTAGCAAAATCCTACTTTAAATGTCTTTTCCTCTCAAATCGGCCTCCGAACGTCCCTAATCTATTCACAATTAATTTGTTTTAGTCAATACAATGTATAGGAATCAATTCCGTATGAAATTACTAATTTTCTAACAGAATTCCAAATTTAACTTAAAAATTACCCGTGGGGCCCACATCTTGAAATCCGAAAAAACTCATAAAATCCGATAATTCATTCAATTACGAGTCCAACCATGTCAATTTTACCAAATTCTAATAACAAATCGACCTCCAAATCCTAAATTTAAGGTATAGAAAATCTCTACCAATTTCAACCCAATTTAAAATATAGGAGCATATATCAAGGTTCTAAGTCTCAAATCATAAATCTACAGGTGAAAATTTTCTTTTAAAAATAAAAAATCAGCGTGTTTTTCAATTAGAAATCTCATATTTGAATACCCATGTCAAAAGAATAATAATTATGTCATAAAATAGTTTAGTACCTTGAATGATAATTAAGTGCAATTGTAGTTTGTGATTGTTGGGCATACTGTTACATGTCTGAAAACCGCGAACTGGAGGACATTTAATTTGCCTTGAATATCCGGAGAACAAGGTTGAAAATCTTCGTAATAGATTCAGTGGCCTTTGGAATACCACTTTCAGAAGCTCCCTTTAACTTTTCCCATCATTATCATATTCTCCTTTAATATATATAGCATCTCTAATTGCGAGTACTATTACGTGACATATGGTACATCACAACCCAACTTGATGTTCCACTTTAGTAAAAAAATGTTTTATTTTCCATATTGCCAAATGGGGTCCTAATTTCATGTGCATAAAACAAATGAGTTGAATTAATTATTCATACACTTCACCGGCTTTTATGCTAGATATTCTAGCTTATTGCCACTTAAATGAGTGGAAAATATGTTTTCCCACCAAGCACTATACTATTGTCAGAAAAGTACTTTAATTTTCAACCATACAAGCCCATTAGCTGATCATTCACTAATTACTTATTCATATAATAAAACAAATACAAAAATCCGGGTACACTCCTAAGCCCGAAATTATCATACGGAGCTAATAGAATCATTAAAAAATCTAATTCGGGGTTGTTTACACATATTTTACCTTCCGGTCAATTTATTCAACTTAAGCTTTTTTCTTGGAGACTACGTGTTTCAATTCATTTCAAAAACTCATTGGACCCAAACCACTTACCCCGGCAAGTCACACAACGACTGTAAATTATGAGTTTAGCAGTAAATGGGGAAACATGGTTGTACTATTCAAAATGACCGATTGGGTCATCACATCCTTCCTCTCTTAAACAAACGTTCATCCTTGAATGAGTTTAGAAAAATACCTGGAGTCTCAAATATGTGTGGATATTTGCTCCGCATCTCCCATTCAGTCTCCCAAGTAGCTTCTCTAACTAGCTGGTCTCTCCAGTACACTTTCAGTGAAGCTATGTTCTTTGATCTCAACTTTTGAACCTGTCGATCTATAATTGCCACTGGCTCTACATCATAAGTCAAATTACCATCCAACTTAACTGTACTGTAATCCAACACATGTGAGGGATCCCCAATATACTTTCGGAGCATAGATACATGAAACACTGGATGAAAACCCGATAGACTAGGTGGCAAGTTCATAGTCCACATCTCCGATCCTTTTAAGTATTTTAAAAGGTCCAATGTACTTAGGACTCAACTTGCCTTTCTTCCCGAATCTCATAACGCCCTTCATAGGTGAAACCTTTAGCAATACATTCTCCCCAACCATATAAGACACGTCACGGGCCTTCCTGTTGGCATAACTCTTCTATCTAGACTGCGGCGTGCGAAGTCACTCCCAAATCAATTTAGCCTTGTCCAAAGCATCCTGAACCAAGTCAGTACCCAATAGTCTAGCCTTACCCGACTCAAACCAACCTACTGGAGACCTATACCATCTCCCATATAAAGCCTCATACAGAGCCATCTGAATGCTTGATTGATAGCTGTTATTATAAGAAAACTCCGCTAGCGGTAGGAACTGATCCCAAAAACCCCCAAAATCAATGACATAAGCGCGTAACATATCCTCCAATATCTGAATAGTGCGCTCAGAGTGTCCGTCCATCTGAGGATGAAATGTTGTACTCAGTTTTACCTGTGTACCTAGCTCTTGTTGCACTGACCTCCAAAACTGTAATGTAAACTGTGTGCCCCTATCTGAAATAATGAACACTGGCACCCCATGAAGGCGAAGAATATCGCGGATATAGATCCCTGCTAACCACTCCGAAGAATAAGTAGTGCCAACTGGAATAAAATGTGCGAACTTGGTCAACATATCCATAATCACCCAAATGGCATCAAATTTACTTGAAGTCCATGGAAGCCCCACTATAAAGTCCATGGTAATACGCTCCCACTTCCACTCCAGAATATCAAGTCTATGAAGTAATCCACTCGGTCTTTGATGCTCATATTTTACTTGCTGACAATTTAAACACCGAGCTACAAACCCAATTATGTCTTTCTTCATTTTTTTCTCCACCAATAATGCTGCCTCAAATCCTGGTACATCTTTGTGGCACCCACGTGAATATAATACCGCGAACTGTGGGCTTCTTCAAGAATCAATTCACGTAGCCCATCTACATTTGGCACACAAATTCGTTCTTGCATCCTCAACACCCCGTCATCTCCAATAGTGACATCCTTGGCATCACCATGTTGAACTGTGTCCTTCAAGACTAGTAAATGGGGATCATCATACTAGCGTTTCCTGATGCGGTCATATAAGGAAGACCGAGAAACCACACAAGCTTGGACCCGACTAGGCTCCGAAATATTTAATCTCATGAACTGATTGGCCAAGTCCTGAACTTCCAATGCTAATGGCCTCGTTGCCACTAGTAGATATTCTAAACTGCCCAAACTCTCTGCCTTTCGACTCAATGCATCGGCCACTATATTGGCCTTCCCCCAATGATATAAAATGGTGATATCATAATCTTTAAGTAACTTTAACCACCTCCACTGGCATAAATTGAGATCCTTCTGCTTAAACAGATGTTGTAGACTCTGATGGTCAATATAGACCTCACAATGGACGCCATACAAATAATGTCGCCAAATCTTTAAGGCATTAACAATAGCTACTAATTCAAGGTCGTGAATAGGATAATTCTTTTCATGCACCTTCAGCTGTCTGGACGCATAGGAAATCACCCTACCATCTTGCATTAACACCGTGCCAAGACCAACATGTGATGCATCACAATACACCGTATAAGATCCTGTACCTGTAGGCAACACCAATACTGGGGCAGTACTCAAAGCTGTCTCGAGCTTTTGGAAGCTCTCTTCACACTCCTTGGACCATCTAAATGGAGCACCCTTCTTGGTCGTAGGTGTAGCAATAGAAGAGAAACCCTGTACAAATCGGCGATAATACCCTGCCAAGCCAAGAAAACTCCGAATCTCTGTAGCTGAGGATGGCCTAGGCCAACTCTAAACTACCTCTATCTTCTTTGAATCCACCTTGATTCCTTCACTGGACACTACATGTCCCAAGAATGCCACCTAACTAATCCAGAACTCGCACTTAGAGAATTTGACATAAAGTTTCTCCTCCCTCAGCCTCTGTAATACAATACACAAGTGTTGCGCATGCTGCTCCTGGCTACGTGAGTACACCAGGATATCATCAATAAATACCATGACAAATGAATCAAGATACGGTTGAAATACACTATTCATTAAGTGCATAAATACTACTGGGGTGTTAGTCAACCCTAAAGACATCACAAGAAATTCATAGTGGCCATAACGAGTCCTAAATGTCGTCTTTAGAATGAACCCAAATTTTCAATTGATGATAACCAGACCGCAAATCAATTTTTGAAAATACCTTGGCACCCTGTAACTAATCAAATAGGTCATCAATACGAGACAATTGGTACCTATTCTTCACTGTAACTTTTTCAGCTGTCGATAATCAATACACATGCACATGGAGCCATCCCTTTTCTTTACAAACAAGACTGGAGCACCCCATGGTGATACACTAGGCTGAATGAAGCCTTTTTCAAGTAGCTCTTGCAACTGCTCCTTTAATTCTTTTAATTCTGCCGGGGCCATCCGATATGGGGGAATAGAAATTGGCTGAGTGCCTGGTTCCAAATCAATATTGAAATCAATATCTCTATCTAGTGGCATACCCGAAAAATCTATAGGAAACACATCCAGGAAGTCTCGCACGACCGGTACAAAATCAATAGTAGGAGTGTTTGTATCAACATCTCTTACAAAAGCCAAATACGATAGACACCCCTTCCCAACCATTCATTAGGCCTTTAAGTAAGAAAATACTCTACTAGGTACGTATTCTAGATAACCTTTCCACTCGACCTTGGGAAATACCGATATCTCCAATGTCACAACTTTTGCGTGACATTCCATGATAGCATGACATGGAGACAACCAATCCATACCCAAGATCACATCGAAATCAACCATACTGAGCAATAGAAGATCAACTCTGGTCTCTAGTTCCACAATAGTTACCACACATGACCGATACACATGGTTCACAATAATAGTATCACCCACCGGTGTAGATACACAAACAAATAAAGTTAAGGACTTACGGGGAATATTTAGATAACAAGCAAAATATGATGAAACATATGAATACGTTGAACCGGGGTCAAATAATATAGAAGATTCCCTATGGAATACTGAGACAATACCTGTGATTACTGCACCTGAAACAATGGCATCTGGTCTGGCAGAGAAGGCATAGAATTGGGCCCAACTGCTACCTGACTGGCCTCCCCCTCTAAGGCGACCTCTAGTTGACTGGGGCCCACCCCGAGCTGTCTGGGAGGGTGGTGAAGCAACTGGTGCTAGAGTCATAGTCGAACTTCTCTGCTATAGTGGATATTCCTGGCGCCAAGGACACTGCCTCTACATATGTCCAAACTCTCCACACTCAAAGCAACTCCCTGATATTAGTGGTGGGGACTGAGGAGAACCCCGAGCACTAGGATAACTAGCTGAAGAACCTATCATAGATGAGCCCTGAACCGATGGAGAACGTGACAGACTCTGAGTTGGAAGAGCACTGAGAGATGAGTGACCCTGCTGAGAAGTATGAAAACCATGGCCAGATGATGCACCACGGGGAGCTAGATGAGCAGTCTGAGCATGTCTAAAATAACGACCCCTGTCGTGGTGAGACTGAAATCCAAAAGGAACCCCACCAAAACTATTGGATCCACAAGGCCTCTTGGCCTCTCTCTACTCGTTTCTGGTGACGGACCGACTCTATATCCCGAGCAATGTCAACAATCTCCTCAAAAGAAGCGCCAGTCACCCTCTCTCTAGTCATAAGAATTAGTAGATGATATGCGAGGCCATCAACGAACCTCCTAATCCTCTCTCTATCTGTGGGAACCAACCAAACAACAGGACGGACTAACTCAAAAAATCTTATCTCATATTGCGTTATAGTCATATTATCCTGATGTAACTGCTCAAATTGTCTGCACAGCTCCTCTTTGCAGGACTGTGGTACATACTTCTCCAGGAAAATAATGGAGAATTGCTGCCATGTAAGAGGCGTTGCACCAACCAGCCTACGCCTCTCATAATCCTCCCACCAAGTGAAGGCAGCTCCAGAGAATTGAAAAGTAGTAAATAAGACCCCATTGGTCTCTAAAATACCAGTAGTACGAAGAATCCTCTGACACTTATCCACGAAACCCTAGGCATCCTCGCCCTCTGTATCGCTGAAAGTCAGAGGCTGAAGTCTACCAAACCTATCCAATCTACACTGCTCGTCATCAGGCATGGCAGGTACCACATAGTCCTGAACAGCTGGAACCAGGTGGGCTTATGGTACCCTCGGTGTCTGCAGTCCCTGCACCACCTGAACTAGAGTACGGGCAATAGGGGTATAAGTACCTCCCCCGGCCTGAGAAGTGGCAGGTACGGCCTGAGCCGAAACTACCTTGTCAAGACCAGTACAAACATTCAGTATCTTGGGCAAAGTCTCCTAAAGGCCTGGAATCACAATAGACACAGCTGGTGCCTGAGTTGGCTCTGTCGACTCAGCCATATTTGGAATCTATTCCTGAGCTAGAGCAACTGGTGGTATTATAGGTGTTGGTCCAACCGCTGGACGAGCCACACCTCGACCTCTACCACGGCCCCGACCTCTCGCGACCCTAGCTGGTGGTAATGGTGGTTGGCCATCTGATCCGAAAGTACGTATCCTCACCATCTGTGAGAGAATGAAATAACAGAAATTTTAGTTTTCGGAGTTAACAAGTTCGCACGACAGAATACAAGAAAGTGAAATATTCCTAAGGGTTCTGTAGCCTCGCGAAGATAAGTACAAACGTCTCCATACCGATTCGCAAGACTCTACTAAACCTGTACATAACTCGTGAGACCTATGTAACCTAGCTTCTGATACCAACTTATCACGACATAAAATCTCACCTACCATGATGGCGCCTATCATAATACAAGGCAAGCCTCAACTCAACATCTCAACACAGTAGAACTTTTAAATAAAGGTGGAAGTAGTTAATATTAAATAAAACCTTTTAGAACAGAATATAACTCCAAAGGTACTAAACAATCCATCCCATAACCCGGTGTCACTGAGTGCATGAGCATCTAAATGATAAGAACATCTGGCTTATAAAACACTATCTAGAAATATAGAACAGTACAACATGAAAGGAAAGGAGAGTCAACGTCAGTGAACGCCATTCAACTACCTCACTAGTCTTCTGAGTCTGAATCCTCAATCAGCAACCGCTGTGACCAGAAGTTTTTAGATCAGTATACGAGGTACAGGGGGTAATGTATGTACACCAACTCAGTAAGTAACAGAAATAAATAAGGAACTGAGAAGTAGTGACGAGTTATGAAAATACAGTTATCTCGATAACTTTCAAATAAGAGTAGTCATACTTTAAATTTAACAGTTTAAGTCTCATAAGTACGTACTTAATAAACTGGATATCAAATTTGACTAAGCAGTAAATAATATCTTTCAATAATTTCAAAATAGTGAAATGACATCTACGATGCAACAGTAACGAAGTAAATGTTTTATTTCTCTCAGGATAATAGTCATTATGTCCTCCCATTCACTCCAACCTCACAATCACTCTTTCCTCACATTCACTCATTCCTCCCAGTCGCTCAGCACTTGGCACTCGCACTCAGTAGGTACCTGTGCTCACTAGGGGTGTGTATAAACTCCAGAGGGGCTCCTACAGCCCAAGCGTTATAACAAGCCACATCATGGCATAAATCACTCAGGCCCTCGGCCTCACTCAATCAAAAATCATATAAACTGCCCAAAGAGAGTTAATGTCATGTATCAAAAATGAACAGCAAGAGACGGAGGCATAATAAGCAAGAAAAGTTATAACTGAGTACAAAATAACAATTAGCAGCTAATTCAGCAAGTACACGACCTTGCATACATCAACAGTGATCACATAAGACCTAAACATGATTTCTAACATGAAGTATAGTCAATTTCTATGAAACAGAAGGAACATATATTAAACAGTAGGCCAATTAATTCCACAGTCTCGCGGGACGGACCAAGTCACAATCCCTACGGTGCACACCCACACGCCCGTCACCTAGCATGTGCGTCACTTCCAAAATAGTCATACGACACAATGTCCGGGGTTTCATACCCCCAGGACCAGATTTATAACTGTTACTTACCTCAATTCTAGCAAAATCCTACTCTGAAATGCCTTTGCCTCTCAAATAGGCCTCCGAACGTTCCGAATCTAGTCACAATTAATTTATTTTAGTCAGTACAATGCATAGGAATCAATGTCGTATGAAATTACTAATTTTCTAATAGAATTCAAAATTTAACTTTAAAATTGTCCATGGGACCCACATCTCGAAATCTGACAAAAACTCATAAAATCCGATAACTCATTCAATTACGAGTCCAACCGTGTCAATTTTACCAAATTCTAATAACAAATCGACCTCCAAATCCTAAATTTAAGATATAGAAAATCTCTACCAATTTCAAATATAGGAGCATATCTCAAGGTTCAACATCTCAAATAATAAATCTACAGGTGGAAATTTTCTTTTAAAAATCAAAATCCAGCTTGTTTTTCAATTAGAAATTTCACATTTGAATACCCATGTCAAAAGAATAATAATTATGTCATAAAATAGTTTAATACCTTGAATGATAATTAACTACAATTGTAGTTTGTGATTGTTGGGCATACTGTTGCCTAGTTTGAAAACCGCGAATTAGAGGACATTTAATTTGCCTTGAATCTCGAGAGAACAAGGTTGAAAAGCTTCGTAATAGATTCAACGGCCTTTGGAATACCACTGTCAGAAGCTCCCTTTAACTTTTCCCATCATTATCATATTCTCGTTTAATATATAAAGCATCTCTAATTGCGAGTACTATTAAGTGACATATGGTGCATCACAACCCAACATGTTCCACTTTAGTAAAAAGAATATTTTATTTTTCATATTGTCAAATGGGGTCCTAATAAATGAGTTGAATTAATTATTCATACACTTCACAGGCTTTTATGCTAGATATTCTAGCTTATTATCGCTTAAATGAGTGGAAAACATGTTTTTCCACCAAGCACTAGACTATTGTCAGAAAAGTACTTTAATTTGCAACCATAAGAGCCCATTAGTTGATCATTCACCAATTAATTATTCATATATAAAAACAAATACAAAAATCCGGGTACACTCCTAAACCCGAAATTACCATACGGAGATAATAGAATCATTAAAAAATCTATTCTGGGGTCGTTTACACATATTTTACCTTCCAGTCAATTTATTCAACTTAAGATTTCTTCTTGTAAACTAAGTGTCTCAGTTCATTTCAAAACCTTACAAGCCCGGAACCACTTACCCCGGCAAGTCACACAACAGAATATAAAGAATGAGTTTAGAAGTAAATGGGGAAACATGGTTGTATTATTCAAAATGGCCGGTTGGGTCATCACACCATCCTTCCTCCGGATCGCTGATTGCAACTAGTCAAATCGCTTCCTTCAGAGGTCAGACACTTACCATCTTTTAATTCGTCTTGTATACCGATTTCAATCTCATCTGTTTAAGGATTTCTCATCTCAATTTCTATGACTTGCTTTTTGAATATAATTGTTTAGTGTTATAACTTTTTTCACCAAGTTAAAAAGTTAAAATGCTATTCCACCATAGAAGTGCCTACCAAATATTTTTGGAGAAGTGCAGGCGTAATAAAGTTTATGGCCATGACTATTTCTTAAATCTTCATTAAATTTTGTCCCACTAACATTGTTTGTCAAATACCTTCGTATATAAAACAGGACAAAGAGTATGTCGCAAAAATTAAATTTTGTCCCACTAACAATGTTTGTCAAATACCTTCATATATAAAAGGGGACGAAGGGGGTATGTCACAAAATCCTGATACCAGCGTTATGGCAACTTTGAAGCTAACCTGGCATCCTGTCTCCTCAATAAGTGTTTCCAAAAATACCCTTGATAGTTCCCATAATTCAGCTTGTGCACCCTCATCGAGTCATCGTCAAGAAACTGAGGCCGGGGTATTTAGAGCTCAACCCATGGAAGAAAGTTACATTGGACTTCCAGTCTTCCACTGGTTAGTTTAAGACTCATGGTTAACAACGCATCATGCATAAACCAATATCACTAATGGGCAAACAAGAAATAGCGCTAGGAGTCCGATCCATAGAGCATTATGAATAAGCTCTCCATAATACAGCAGAAGGATCAGAAAAGACGAGTCTTCTCCGCCCGCTTCAACCAAATGGATGTTACTCCCTCACCTCTGATTATAATGTACTCTTCTTTTAATGTTGTCGTGATTAGAAAAACAACAGGATTCTGACAATATACTAAATTTGGAGGAGTTGACAGCACAACGAATGAACGAAAGGTGAAAGGCAGAATGTCAAATTGAAGAATGAACAGCATATAACTGAATTTTTATCAGATTAAGAGGGGGCAACAAATAAATTCGAAATTTATCATCTAATTTTTAGCGATAGAAATAATGACAATCAATTAAACTGCATCAGTATAAAACGTAGACTTGTTAAGACATGTAGGGAAATAGCACCGTGAAAATAATAATAATAACCGAGATAATAATATTTATGAGCATATACACAAATTGGCTTGAGTTGTGCTGGGCACTGTCCTAAGAAACTATTTCAGCAATGTGAAATGTTTTCTCAGGATTAAACAAGTATGCCTCTATTTATTTAGAGGATACAGGAATCAACAAAATTTAATATATAAAATCCAGCAGGTTTAGAAATTGGAGAGAAGAATTAATAATAGTAGGTAATGATTGTAGGAAGAAAGTGATGATTAGTATAAGATGAATTTTCGGTTGAGAATTGAGTGAGTATGATGGCTAATCCACAACCTATTTATAGGCAATTAGGGATGTTGCATGTATCGCTACTAGAAATCCTCTAAATACCGACCAGAAAATCCGACTACCTTTGGTCGGCTATGGCCAATTACCGACCAAAACACGGCCAAATATGCTTGGACGGTATTTTGATGGTCGTTTTAATATACAGATCAACGTTGGTCGATATATTAAAACGACCATCTGAAGAATTTAAATGATTTACCGGCCAACTTTGGTCAGAAATATATTTTATTAATTTAATTTTACCAATCAAAGTTGGTCGGTGTATTTAATTTATATTTTTTTATTAATTATTAAAATTAAAAAAAAGGACCAAAGTTGATCGGTAACTGAAAATATTTTTTTTTTTAAAATAACTAAAATTTAACATTACCGACCAACGTTGGTCGTAACCTCAATAGTGCAGGTAACATACCGACCAAAGTTGGTCAGTAATGTTGAATTCTGGGAATTCATTGTTCATTAACAGACCAAGTTTGGTCAGTAATATTCAATTAATTATCATTTTTTAATAAATACCGACCAACTTTGGTCGGTAATTTGCAGTTATTTTTTTTAATTAAAAATCGACCAACTTTGGTCGGTTTTTCTGGGTTTAATTTTGGTATAAAATGCCTGTTTTGGTGGCTACACCACCTACCAGCATACCAATACAACAACAACAACATAACAACAACAACAACAACAACAACAACAACAACAACAACCGAACATTCATTAAATATTTTAAAACTAACAAATTAAAGTTCAACGGAACATAAAAATCCAAAACCAAGTTAAAACTAATTACAACAAGTTCAAAACTGGTTCTATTTGTCTAATTCAAAGTATATAAAAGTCAAGGGGTGTTTTGTATAACATCATTATCACCGTCTGATGAACTTTCATCTACAAGACGGTATAAAGAAGGGTCTTGTGGAGGACGGGAAGAACGATCACAGGGAGGACGGGAGGAACAATCACGAGCAGGATAGGAGGAATGATCACGTGGAGGTCGAACCTCTAGCGATGACTCACGAGACCGGGGCAACGGAAAAGCTCCAGTAGATATGAGAGTTCTGATCTGAGCTTGCATGCCAAGGAATTGAGCATCTCTAACCCTTTCTCTTTCCTTGGCTGCTTCTAGCTCTGATGTGAGCTTTGTCACAATCTCCTGCATAGCAGAGAGGTTCTCACCGTTAAGTTGCTCGCCTTGCGAGGAAGTCTCTATTCCTTGCATTCCATACTTAAAGCGATTGAACTTTTTAATAGGAAGCCCGTATACCTTCCCCCATTTTGGACCACTAACTGTGACGACCCGGCCCGTTGTCACGTGAGTTACCCCCCTATTTTCCCACATATTATGCTTCATTATGTTTCAATATCAGTATTTGAGTTGATCGGGTAGAATTGGATTAGTTTTAGTTGGAAATGAGACACTTAGTCTCTTAAAGGAAAGCTTGTTTTGGAAAAAGTCAACTAGAAGTTGACTATTTAGTTAGGAGGCTCGGATGTGAATTTTGATGATTCGGTTAGCTTCGGGGGATGATTTGTGATTTAGGAGTAAAATCGGAATTGATTTTGGAGGCTCGGTGTAGAATTAGGCTTGAATTGGCGAAGTTTGAATTTTGGCGAATTCCGGTTGATAGGTGAGATTTTGATCCGAGGGTTGGAATGGAATTCCGAGAGTTGTTGTAGCTTCGTTAGGTAATTTTGGATATGTCTGCAAATTTTCAGGTCATTCGGACATCGTTTGGTTGGGTGTTTGATCGGAAATGCATTTCGGAAGTTCTTGAAGAACTTAGGCTTTGATTTGGTGAAATTTGATGATTTTGATGTTAACGATAGTGTTTTGATGATTGGAGCAAGTTTGAATGACGTTATAGGATGTATTGGTATTTTTGATTGAGGTCCCAGGGGCCTCAGGGTGATTTCGGATGGCTAACGGAATGAAATTTGGGGTTTCAGGGCTGCTGAAGGATCTGGTACCTGATATTTTCGCTTCTGCATAAAAGGACCGCAGAAGCGGTTCCGCAGAAGCGTATGAGGAGTCGCAAAAGCGGAAAATGGACGTTTGGCATTTTTCCGCAGAAGCGAACTACGTTCCGCATGAGCGGTCACCGCAGAAACGGTTATGGACCGCAGAAGCGGTCCTGGGCAAAATGAAGGAAACCGCAGAAGCGAAAGTCGCATAAGCGACATTTGTATCACAGAAGCAGAAATAGGCCTGGGCAGAAAAGGTTTTAAAGTGTCATTTTGTTCCGCGAGTTAAGTTATTTTCCTCCATATTTGAACGTCCTTGGGAGCTTTTGGACGGAAATTTCAGAGGGATTCAAAAAGAATCGACGTGAGTTAAGAATCTTGGTCTTAAAACATGATTATGTTGTGAAATTGGTCTAGAAATTCATGGAAATTGAGCCTAAAATTATGAACTAGGGCTTGAGTTTTTGACAAATTTTAAATTAGAATTTGATAGGCCATTTGAGCTCGGATTTGGGAGTTCTTGGTATGGGTAGACTCGTTGCGAGATGAGGAATCCGGTAATGTAAGTTTTGTAATTTTTCAAGAAGTAAGCCCGGGGCTCGGGTTTTGCTAGTTTCGAGATTTTTGATATTTTTCAATTGTTTTTGATTGGACATTATTCCCTTAGCATATTGTAATGCATTTGCTCTAATTTTTGTTAGATTCGACGCGCGTGGAGGCCGAATTGAGGGGCAAAGGCATCGCGAGCGAGGAATTTTACCGGTTCGAGATGAGTAATACTTGTAAATGATACCCTGAGGGTTTGAAACCCCGGATTTGCAAATCATAGTGCTGTATTGAGGTGACTTGCACGCTGGATATGGGCGTGGGGTAGAGCACCATTGGGGGACTGTGACTTGGTCCGTCCCGGTTATTGATTTTTACCGCGTATTTGATTGAAATTATTTGTTATCATCATAATTTGGGCTGATTGCCGTGTTTGGGACCTTGTGCCGACCTGTAGAATCCTTAGGGGATCTTTATGTATTTTTCCTCACTTGTGTGCATAACATAAATTCTCAGTCATGTTTTCAAATATTAAGAACAATATAATAACTGTGTTTTATACATGAACCTTAAATGAAAAGGATATGAGGGCTGAGATCCCTATAGTATGTCACGCCCGATTAGCTGTGGACTTAGTTGACTGAGATGGGTCGGGGACCCAGTGGTGAGGATGTTTCCTCGATATGGATCGGTCTACACGCCGTAGCGATTATTATATATTAATATTGAGGCCGAGAGCCTGTTTTATGCCAATACCTAGCTGATATTGCGCTTGGGCTGTAGGAGCCCCTCCGGAGTCTGTATACACCTCCAGTGAGCGCCGTCGACATTAAATAAGTGGAGCGGGCTGCACGCCGCAGCGGGTACTAGAGTGTACAGTTATATGCATTGCATTGCATTCATACATTTGTGCACTATTTGTTGTTGTGTTATTTCTTGATATATTTATTTGTTGTTTTGATATTGTCTGATCACTGTCAAAGTGGATAAATTTGAGACAGTGGTAACAGTGACACTGTATGATGTAAATGGGCCAGGTAACAGTAGCTGACCAGAGATAAGAATATTGCCTGAAGGGCGAGCTATGAGATCAGTTATGCATACTTGTTTGTGCCCTAGGGGCTGGCTTTTGTGTTGACTTGCACAATGTGTTTTCGCATTCCTTTGCTTAACTGTTGGAAAAAGATATTTTCAAAAGAAGTTTTGAACTGAGTTAAGACAATTTCTAAAGGATTTTTCATGTTTTTCCCTATTTTCTCAAAGGGTTACACTGTACTATATAGCATGTTGATTTGCTTTATGTGGTTTATTTCTGCTCAGTTATTATTTACTCTTATTACAACTGAGTTAGAAGTACTCACTTTACTCCATGCACCTCGCGTGCAGTTGCAGGTATTGTTCACCCGGTAGCGGGTTATTAGCTGATTGAAGATATACTAATGTAGCTGAGCAAGGTGACCGCCAGTGTCCGCGGCACCGCACTTCATCTTTAAATTTCCAGATTTTACTTTGTATATATAATATTGGCCCTATAGTAGTGTTCCTACTCCTTAGATGCTCGTGAGTTGTGACACCCCGGTCGGGCTGAGTTAGGTTATAATGTTGATAATTAAGGTTCTTTAAGTTGCATTTTTCATCTATTTATGCTTAGTAAGTGTTAAAGAAACGAATTGGGTTAGTTGGCTGGCCTTGTCTTCACGAGAGGCGCCATCACGACCGGGTATGGAGATTGGGTCGTGACATTAACAGACTCCAACCATATTCTTTCAGCATCCTCGTCCGAAGGTTGGTTTGGATCACCTGATTCACCAGCTGGATAACTGCGAATGAATTCCTCCATGTTACTTTGGTAGCGACCCTATATTGTTTTAAATTAAATTAGTATTTCAAAATTCTTATAAAATTAATTATAATACTTAGAGAAAATTGAAAGCTACAAATGCAATCGAGGCCCGGTCCTCGACCCACCTTTCTTGATCTGTCTCTTTCTTCTTCTTTACAATATGTGTCTCCTTAAATAGCTCATCATAGCTCATTGGACGCCCCAACTTCTTTTCCTGAAAAAAAAAAATTAATTTAGTTAATAAACAGAATAGATATACTTAGAATAGTAAAATAATTTAAGCTATTATGTACCAATCTTCTTTTTACTGTCCCTAGGCTGATCGTACCTCCAGTGTGCAAGGAGCCTCTCTTCTCGGATGTGCTAGCTTTCTTTTATTTTTCGCTCCTCTCTAAGAAGTCTACAGTAAACCATTGCCTTTGCAAATTATCCCATAAATTCTGAAGTAACCAATCCGGCCTCTTGTTCTTCTTTCTAGCATCGGAGAAAGCATTTGTCAATCTCTTGCGAGCTTTATGATGAAAATTTGCAGCCACTTCCGCGCTATAGCGGTCTTCCCATACACACTTACTCTTTATTTTAAAAGTTAAATATTATATGGAAACATCATAAATATAAATTATTAAATGGCTTAAAAGAACATTTATACCTTACATTGATTGAAAATTTGCTCCTTCAGCAAGAATGGAAAATCAATCCAAGTCGTATATGGGCCATCATAAAGCTTTCTGATGGCATTGGTGATTATCCTTGTAGTCTTATTACTCGGCTTGAACCTGGAATTTAATAATAAAAATACATTAATATCTTTGTAAACACGTTACAAAACAATAAACGCAAAATAATAAATAACTCTTAACCATCACCATCGGGGACTATGATGATCCTGCCATATTGATCATAATGCACTTCCTCGTCATCGTTGTCCGAAGCATGCATATCAGAGGCATGTGTGAACTGTGTAGGGGGTCAGAGCTACTGCCTCACAGGCAAAATCCTGAAATAGATGGAGTCGCTGATGAAGATGGTTGCGATCCCTATGATTGCGACATAGCTGGATGCGACCCAAATGGCTATGATACTGATGGTTGTGACCCTAGTAGTTGTGATATGAGTGGTTGTGACATGGATGGATGCGATCCATGTGACTGTGATATAGATGGCTGCGATGCAGATAACTGCGATCCACGAAGCCGTGAGGTAGCTGGATTGTATATCGGACGTATAGTCCTATGACCCTGTGATGAAAGACCTGGACTCTGGATGAAGGTGTAGGGCTCGTGATTCTGCGGCAGCTCAGAATAGCCGTGTGGTAGAGGATAAGACATAGGCATCTCTGAAGAGGTGAAAAAGAGGGAGTATTATTATCTACCCTCCTCCTTCCCTTCCTAGACTTTTCTTGACCCCGAGAACCAGTACGGTCATTGTTGCCTTGACCCCTACCTGCCATCTGCATAATATAATACACATTTAGATTGAAACATATAGGAAACTAGCTATAAAATGAGAGTGCTTTAAAAAACTAACTTTTTAATCCTCATCGACGTATTGTTCCTCGTCCGAGAATTCTTCGTCCTCACTTGTTTGAACTTCATCAATTGATTCTTCATCCTCATTTTTTATAATTGTTACTTCATTTATATCAACTGCTTCCAATATACGTTCAGGATGTTTCAAATCATTTTCTAACTGATCGTCCCCTATTTGGTGAATACTGGAGATATCGTTTTGATATGCAACATCTAACACATTCTCGAATTCCACCCTACCTATAGGTTTAGTTTTTATTACAACCCACAATCGGACTTATTACACATCAATGGATAAGGAGCATAATACACTTGCCTAACGTTATATGTAATTATAAAAAGATCATAGCTATCATACTACCTCGTATGATTAACCTCAATTATGTTGTATTGATTGTGTATTCTTGTACTTCTTGTTGGATTTAGGTCAAACCATTTGCATTTAAAGAGTACTAATTTCTTATATGGCCAACCTGTATATTCTAGTTCTATTGTTTCTTTGACCACACCATAATAATCAATATCTCCAACTTGATTGCCATCACCGCCTTGAACCCACACCCGGCTGTTTTTGCGATTTTTATTTTTAGAGCAATCATCTGTATGGAACTTAAAACCATTCACTACGTACTTAGACATTGTTGTGACCTGAAGCCCAGGCCCCCAAGATATATATCTTTCAAAAATTGATTTACACCATTATTTGGATAATTTACCTACAAAGTGTTAAAAAAATTGACCCACGAAGTGACTGTGACACATCAAACTATTTGAACCACGTATCAAATCTCGTATATACAACATCATAGATAAATTGACCCACGAAGTGACTGTGACACGTCAAATACTTTTAATAGTTGCATCAATATGTAATAATAGTAAATTTTATATTATGATAACTAATAAATTAATACTTACTTGAGAAATGGTACAACTTCGGGATAATTTAGCAACACATAAAGTGTAGCTTCACTCAAACTTCTCTTTCTAACATCCTTAGAAAATCTGCCTAGTTGATTGAATATGGACATTGGTGGATATAATGGATCATTCACACATTCTACTGTGTGCCTATTAGGCTTATTTCTAGAACATGGAACGTTACTCACAAATTAATAAGAACAAAAATGTGTAGTTTCCTTTGCAAGATAGGCTTTGTATATAGATTCTTCAATCATATTCCTCTACTTAATAAATTATTTGCATTTATCAATTGTCCTACATAATGTCATGTTAGCCAAGAACATTCAAATAAAATAGAATATTACATCAACTTATAATGGTAGCTCTCAAAGGGATACATCCATCTGCATTGAACATGCCATCCAAGTCGTGCATCGTGTACAATGTGGATTGGAAGGTGTTCCATCACATCAAAGAACCCGCATGTAAATATTTTTTCCATCTTACTAGAAGTTACACGAATATTCTAATCCATCCGGAGTAGGTTTTCTTCCTTTAATGTGGTAGAACACAAGTCTTTGAAAAACAAACTAATCTCTGTGATGGGTTTCCAGATTCTTTCAGGAAAATCACAAAATGTAATAGGCACTAAGGTCTCCATGAAACATGACAGTCGTGACTTTTCAAATGGCTCAACTTCCCTACCTCCACATCTACTTTTTTTCTAAGATTCGACGCATAACCTTCAGGCATCTTCAATTTCATAACCCAATCACAAATTTATCATCTTTCCGCCAAAGTGAATGTATAACTTGCTTTGGGATTGAACACCTTACCATTATTTGTTGTATGCAAGTATAATTCAAGCCGCCTCCAATATTCATGTAAGTCCATTCTAGCTTTCGGGTTATCTTTTGTCTTACCTTTAATATCCATCACTGTGTTGAAAAAATTGTCAAAATAATTCTTCTCAATATGCATAACATCAAGTTTGTGTCGAAGAAGATTATCCTTCCAATAAGGCAACTCCCAAAATATACTCTATTTCGTCCAATTATGAGCAACACCATATCCGGAGAATCTATAAGGTGGAGCCTCAATAACTTTATTGAAGTTCTGGACCCTCTCCCAAATTTCCTCACCTGAAAGTATCAGAGGTAGAGAATCATATTTCCTCACCTTGGTCAGGTTCTTTTAGGGATAGACTTGTGAAGATCCTAATTAGTATATATAATTTATCATCAAATATATCTATTTGTAAATTGATTCATCAATTTATAACTTACTTAGATACATCGTTGTATATTAAAAATAAAATGTTTGAATACACGCTTCGTTGTACTTCTTTAACTATATATATAGTGTATTATAGTATATGTTAGTGTATTCATTATTTGTATTACAAAAGTATAAAAGGATTACATTTATATTATTTAGATAGTAAATATAAAAGTGATTCAAAATTTTGACCAATGTTGAACTAATAACCGACCAACTTTGGGGTTATTTTCCATAAAATAAAATATACCGACCAAAGTTGGTTGGTAAATGCTTCCCCTACATTAACCGACCAACGTTGGTTGGTAATTTTAAATATAAATTCTTTAAATTTTATAAAATATTTTAAATCATAATATAACAATTAAAATTTAAAAAATTGGGTCCATATTACCGATCAAAGTTGGTCGGTAATGTGAAAGTTTCTTTGCCTAAGCAAGTCTGACCAGCTCGGTCAACTTGTTTCCCAATTTACCGACCAACTTTGGTCGGTATTATTTTTAAAAAAATATAAAATATTTTTTGTCCAGTTTCCGTCCAAGCTGGACGGTTTTTGGTCGCTTTTTTTGACCGACCAACGTTGGTCAGAAAATTTTGATCGATTTTTTGCATATTTCTAGTAGTGCATGATAAGTGTGGAGAATCTTTTAACACTTGTGCAAATAGATTAGTCCACTTAGCTTCAATATTAAAAAGTATACCTTATCTTCCATGCATGAAGACACATAGTAGATTTGCATAGCCACTTGTCAAAGCCTTCAACACATGACTTTTAAGGTTTCATGCAAGAAGCCACTTGAAAATAGATAGAACACTTGTAAAATAAAAAAACATATGGCTATTTTAAAATTTTTAAAAATACTCCCACAAGCCATACTATAGCTCGCATTCCTCCTAAAGATACAAAAGTTGCAGTTGCTTGGACCGACTGCTGAACGGCACCCTCCAAATTAGAAGGGTGCTCTTGAAAATATCTAATGACAGCACCATATGAGTTAAAATATTCTTTTGATTAAGATGAATTAATGATTACTAAAGTTAAGAAAGCTTCAAACCACTCGTCATATTCTTACTCCTCTTCCTCAATTGTTTGCAATTGTGGGTCTTGTAGAAATTCAAATGTACATCATAAGAACAATATGATTAGAAGCAACTAACAAGAAGAAATGAAGCTCACAGATAGAAGAATTATTAGTTTGAGGAGATGAAGAGAAGGAGAAGATAGAGTATGAAGAACAGAAAAGAGAATGAACTAAGAGAAGAATTTTCTTCAT
Organism: Nicotiana glauca; assembly: GCA_026770625.1. NCBI lineage: Eukaryota > Viridiplantae > Streptophyta > Magnoliopsida > Solanales > Solanaceae > Nicotiana > Nicotiana glauca. The sequence goes on along the minus strand of MU744478.1, from coordinate 78,659 downwards.
TAATTCATTTATGTATACATTTACACATTTATATAGAAGCAAATCATCTCCTGCTTCTCTAAGAATAAAATCTCCACAAGTCATAACCACATAACTGACTCGTAACTAACTTAACTAACTTTTAACCAATTGTAACTAACTTCTTGAACCTATGAGTTGAGCAACTAGACTAAGTACTTTCCTTCACATTCTTGTCATTATATTCAAAACTCCCCCTCTAGGTGGAGTAAAGATATTAAGTAATCCTAGCTTGAGCCTTAATTGTAGGTGTTGAACTTTGTTTAGCCCCTTTGTAAGAATACCAGCTGGTTGTTCGATGGTATTAATGTATTAAGTCCTCACAAGTCCTTGTTATATCTTCTTTCTTATGAAATGGCAGTCTATCTCAATATGTTTTGTTCTTTCATAGAAAACTGGATTAGCTGCAATTTGAACTGCAGCTTTGACGTCGCTGTAAATAGCTACTGGGAGTTCAAACATGAGACCAATTTCTTCGAGCATTCCTAATAGCCATGTCAGATCTAATACTGCTGAAGCCATGCTTCTATGCTCAGATTCAGCAGAGCTTCTTGAGATTGTAGTCTGTTTCTTTGATTTTCATGACATTGTTGAATCTCCAATCTTCACTAGAAAACATGTGATAGACTTCCTTGTTTGAGGACATGTTCCCCAATCAGCATCACAAAATGCTATAATTTTATTCTGAGGTTTATTTGATAGAAGCACACCTAGGCCAAGCTCATTTTTTATATATTTAACCATTCTTTGAGTTTCTTCCATGTGCGATCTTTTTGGTTGTTGCAAAAATTGGCTTAAGTTCTGTACACTGAAGGCTATGTCAGGCCTTGCGATTGTGAGATATAGTAACTTTCCAATAAGCCTTTGGTATGGTCCTCGATTAGTTAAAACTTCATCTTTTGTGAGTGAAGAAGTTGAGAAGTGTTCATCAAATCCCCTAGTTGTAAGTTTCAGATTGTTGTCCATAGATGTACATGTTGGTTCTGCAGCTAAGAGTCCAAGTTGAAACACTAATTCTAATGTATATTTTCTTTGATGCATTAGGATTCCTTTATTTGATCTCGCAAATTCAATCTCTAGAAAGTATTTTAATTCTCACAAGTTCTTCATCTTAAATGTTTTCTATAGTGCACTCTTGGTGTCCTCTATAAGATCCAACCTATCACTTATTATCAACATGTCATCAACATATATAAGAATCATTGTAGTGCCTTTGTCTGTCCTCTTGATGAAGAGGGAATGATCAAATTTGCTCCGAGTAAACTGGAAACTCAACAAAGCTTCTGTCAATTTTGCATTCCATTGTCTTGGTGCCTGTTTTAATCCATAGAGGGATTTTATGAGTCTACACACTTTAGTCTCCCCCTGACTCTGAATCCTTGTGGTAATTCCATGTATATTTCATCAGTAAGTTCTTCCTATAAGAAGGCATTATACACATCCATTTAATGTATATACTAACCTATTAACACTGCTATAGATGGGATTGATCTCACTATCTCCATCTTGACTACATGAGAAAATGTCTCCCGATAGTCTATGCCTTCTTGTTGAGTGTAGCCTTTTGCTACAAGCTTTGCCTTGAGCCTTTCTACTTCACCTGTTGCTTTATAAATAATCTTGTATATCTATTTGCAACCAATCAATTTCTTCCCTTTTGGCAAGCTTACAATCTCCCATGTGTTATTCTCTTGTAGTGCATTGATCTCTGATTGTATTGCTTCAATCCAATTTGGATCTTGAGTTGCTTCAACATAAGACTGAGGTTCTATTATGGATGAGAAGGCTGATAAAAAAGTACTGTATTTTGGTGAGATTTTGTCATAGGAGATGAAGTCTGAGAATGGATAAGTGGTATTGTTATGTAGACTAAGAGATATGAAGTCTTTCCTCCATATATGTCGCTTTGAAGTTCTTGTTGAATTCCTAGTGGGTTCAGCTCTTGATTTTAATCTTGACATAGGCTGAGTGAGCAATGGTTGAGTTGTTGGTGCTATAGTGGGCTGTATCGCAGTGGATTGTGTTTCTGGATTGGTTTGAGCTGGAGGCAATGATGGACTCATAGCTGATGGTTATTGTGCTATCTCATGTTGTGTTATCTCATTGTTTTTATTCACTCTCCTATCAGAACACTCTTGTAGTTCTAGACTTGGTAGGTTGTGTTCATCTGTTGAAGCCATCTCAGTCATAGTGTTGGTGAATATTGGAATCTCAGTAGTACTCCATTTAATGAAAACTCAGTTTCCCTCAAAACTAACATCCCTGTCGACAAAAAAAAATATTTGTTATTAAGATCATATAAAGTATAACCTTTTTGTACCTCTGAGTATCCCATCAGTACAACAGTCATTGTCCTTGGTTGTAGTTTTGTCAGTTTCAACAAGGTTCTTGGCATATCATAAGCATCATATTACTCTTAGGTGATTGAGTGAAGGTTTCATGTTATACATCTTTTCATATGGAGATACTTTAATCACAGATAAAGGCAACCTATTAATCAAATACACAGCGATTTGAAACAATGACCCCAAAATTTTAGAGGAATATTTTCTTGAAGCCTCACTGCTCTTGTTATTTTTGGAATGTGTCTATATTTTCTTTTTGCTATGCCATTTTGATGAGGTGTATAGGCACAGGACCTTTGATGTATTATACCTAATTGTTTGAATATATTATTACATACATCATTTAGGAACTCAGTACCATTGTCAAATCTAACAACTTTAACCATGACATTAAACTGAGTTTGAACATATTATAGGAAGAATGGAATAACAGTACTGACATTTGATTTAAGTTATAACAAACAGACCCATGTCATTCTGGTGAAATCATATACTATGGTTAGAAAATATTTGTTTCCATCAAAGATTTAAACTTTGTAAGGTCCCTATACATCCATATGAACAAGGTCAAATTTAGCAGAATAGGGAAAGGTAGTCTACATTACTTAGCACATAGACATATACTACACTTCTTAATAGTTTTTGCTATTACCTGATTATTAGCATGTAGTATTTTATTTAAGGTAGAGCTAGATACATGGCCAAATCTCATATGCCACAGTCTTATTTCATCTTCATTAACGACAATTGTCACACCTCCTTTTTCCGAGGATAAGAGAATTTTTCAATCGAAGTGACATTATTCGAAATTAGATTGTTTATTTAATTAGAGTCACCACTTGAAATATTTATGATGGTGTCCCAAGTCACCAGTTTGATTTAAAATCCTAAATCGAGGAAATTGACTCTATTTATGGTCCGCGAACACAGAAGATCGAGTAAGGAATTCTGTTAATCCGAAAGAAAGTATTGGGTATTCCCGAATTCCGTAATTTTAGCATGGTCACTTTAATCATACCTAGCTTAATTAATTGTTTAAATACATATTTTTTAGAACTTATGTCTATTTTACCTTTTACCCTTTTTAATCATGGCATTATAGATTTATCTTTGAAACGGATCACATATGCGTAAATCTGTTTTATTTATTGTGCCAAAAATTATTTCACGCGTACATGTACACAATTGTTAATACTTTAATATTATTAAGATGATTTGGCCAAAGTCGCGTGAACGCGTACTTTGATTTATTTTGAAAATCATAATTATATTACGTGAACATGTAACGACCCGGCCGGTCGTTTTTAGAATTTACGCCCCGATCCCCCATTAACTGCTTTCTCGAAGTTCATTTCAATAATTTTGGTTTGCCGGGACATTCGGTATTAGGATTCGAAGTGTTGTGGGGCACTTAGTCCCTAAATGAGAGTTTAAGAGTTGAAAAATGGTCCGTATTCGGAGCAGTGTGAAGACAACCTCGGAATGGAAATTTAATAGTTCTGTTAGCTCCGTTAGGAGATTTCGGGGTTGGGAGCGTGTTCGGAATGTTATTTGGAGGTCCATAGCTCTTTTAGGCTTAAAATTTCGAAGTTGAATTTTTGAAGTTTCCGGTCCGATAGTGAGTTTTGGATCCGAGGGTCGGATTGAATTCCGGAAGTTTTTGTAGCTCCATCATATCATTTGGGATGTGTGTGCAAAATTTCAGGTCATTTGGACAAGGTTTGGATAGGTTTTTAATCGAAAGTGTGTTTGGTTGGAATTTGAAGTTCATAGGCTTGAATTTTTTTGATTAATTTGTGTTTCCGGCATTGCTTTAGGTGGTTTAAGGATTTGAACAAATTTAAATGATGTTATGGGACATGTATGTAGGTTTGGTTGAGGTCCCGGGAGCCTCGAGTGTGTTTCGGATGCTCAACGGAGCAATTTGAAGTTAAAATTCATAGTAGAAAATTGCAAGTCTGATATCCTTCTACGCGTTCGCGTAGAAGGCATCTCGTTCGCGATGCATAAGTTTCCTTCTCATCGCGTTCGCGTACCCATATATCGTGTTCGCGTAGTGCAATTCTGGAGGGTGCCCATTTTTCCTTATACGCGATCGCGTTTAGGGCCACGCGTTCGCGAAGCCCTGTTCTCCCCTTCAACGCGTTCGCGTCATCTGTTGCGTGTTCGCGAAGCAATGTTTCCCCACCCTTCGTGTTCACGAACTGCTTCACGCGTTCACAAAGAGTAAATAAACCCCCCCTTCTTCTTCTCCGCGAACGCGATAGCACCTACGCGTTCGCGATGGCCAAACACCTGGGCAGACAGATTAAATTAGCCATTTCGAGGGTTCACTATAATATTTTGACTTCTAGAGCTCAGTTCTTGGCGATTTTTGAAGAGATTTTCACCTGGGCAACTTTGGTAAGTGATTCCCACTCGATTTAGACCATATTCTATGAATCTCCTCTTAATTTTACCCTTTAATTTCGTGTTTTTGGATGAGAAGTGGGTAAAACTTCTTAGGCCTAATTGTGAGGATTTGAGGGGGCATTTGACCTCCGATTTGGGAGATTTTTATATGGTTAGACTCGTGAGAGTACGAGGGTCCTGAAAATGTAAAAATTATTCGATTCCGAGATGATGGCTGGAGGGGCATTTTGGTCATTTTACCTATTTTCGCGCCCTAGCTTTAGTTTTAATAGTGGAATCAGTTGTTTGCAATATTATTTACGATTTGTAATTGAATTGAATAGATTTGGGCCATTTGAAGTCGGATAATCGTGGCAAGGGCATCGTTCCCTAGTTGATTTTGTACCGGTTCGAGGTAAGTGGCTTGTCTAACCTTGTGTGGGGGACCTTTTTCCTTAGGACTTCTTATGTATTTATTTACATGCCTGGTACACGAGGTGACGAGTGTGTACTTGCGCAAATTGTTGAAAATCCACTTTACTTGAAATGCTCAAACTGTGTTTTCTCCGTTATTTGACTGACTTCTATGCAAGATTAAAATTGTGTTAGTTATAAAAGCATGACTAGATAGAATTTGCTGCTTAATTGCCTTAATTGAAATTTATGTGAAGCATGTTAGGCTAGAATTTAACTGTTACTTGTATTTGTGTATTTCATTCTCTGAATATTTCCCCGATTTGGTGGTGTTTTTATATTGGGACTACGGGTTCGATTCCCGGGAGATCCTTGCTATTGATATTATTGACTACGGATTTGATTCCCGGGAGATCCTTTGCTATTGATATTATGGACTACGGGTTCAATTCCCGGGAGATCCTTTGCTATTGATATTATGGACTAAGGGTTCAATTCCCGGGAGATCCTTTGCTACCGATATGATGGACTACGGGTTCTATTCCCGGGAGATCCTTGCTATTGATATTATGGACTACGGGTTCGATTCCCGGGAGATCCTTGCTATTGATATTATGGAATACGGGTTCGATTCCCGGGAGATCCTTTGCTACTGATATGATGGACTATGGGTTCAATTCCCGGGAGATCCAATGGACAGTTGAGGAGTACTTGTTGTGTTATTTTCCTTACTTAGCTTAATTGTCATTGACTTGTAGCTTCTATCCTGTTTTATTGTTATTTCAGATAAATTCCTGATTTACACTGCTCATTATTGTTATTATATTTTATTCTCAGTAGGGCCCTGACCTTCCTCGTCACTACTCAACCGAGGTTAGGCTTGGCACTTACTGAGTACCGCTGTGGTGTACTCATGCCTCTTCTGCGCATGTTTTTTTTTCCATGTGCAGATCTAGGCACTTCTGGTCGGACTTTCTATCAGTGATTCAGGCGATACATTCGGAGACTTGAGGTATATTCTGCCGCGTCCGCAGACCGAAGAGTCTCCTTCTACTCTATCTTATAGTTAGCAGTTCCATTTCATGTGTTCAGTTGTGTAGACATTTCTGGATGTTAGAGTCATAACTTATGTTCTTCTAGCCTGTGTTACCCGTGGGTTTTCGGGTCTTTGGGAGAGTTTTATATTGCTAAGTGTTAAAGTGTATGTGCCAGGTGGCAACTATACTCATTGCTTACGTTATTCAGTGTTGATTATAAATTCCGCAGATTGTTATTACTTCTGCAACGTGTTAGGCTTACCTAGTCGCGAAGTCCGGGTGCCGTCATGACGTGTTCACAATTGGTGAACTAGGATCGTGACAGAACATGTACACAATCACGATAATAGATTAGAACGCGTCTAAAGCATCCTACGAATATTCAAAGAATTATTATCTCCCTAAGTTTGGGATGAAATGTGAAGGTTTAAGAGTTATGGATATGGAATTATTTAATGAATAAAGTATTTTTGAGGAGGCTAGTTTTACCAATATTTTTGTTTTTTGAGAGCATGTATAGGTAGTTCTTAATTGTGTGAGAAGTGGGCAAACATATTTATCCTTAAAAGAATCAAGTTACCTGGTCCACTAATTTATTTCTTGTACTAGTAAGCTCAAACAGAAAGTATACCTATTCATGGTCGATTATATGCCCGAGTTTCCCTTGAATTTCATTCTTAGTAAAGGCCCATATACCTCTAGTGTCAGATAGCTCCCTTGTACCAAGAACCCAAACTACTTCTCTAAAGCACACACACTTTCAAAAATTAAATTTGATCTAAACAACTAAGAAAAAATAATGGTTGTACCAAAAGGAGCGATAGTCATGAAAGAAAAATTAAAGTTAGGCGAAATACATAAATGACCCTTCCAAGTTGTCCACAACGGTCATTTGAATACCTCAATAGACCTATTTATCAAGTAGACACCTCAAATTATTTCTTAGTGTATCACTTAAACCCTTCAGAGTGACATGGCAAAATATGTGTACTACAATCGCCTTGCACCAAGTGAAGCCTTTCAAAATTATGTTTAGTTCTTTTTCTTTTTCTAATTTAACTGGTGGAGCCCACTTTTTCTCACTCTTTCTTCTCCAAATCAACCGACCTTCTTCCCAAACAAATCCATCTGCAATTCTGCCCAAACAGACCTAAAATCATCCGACCTTCTGTCCAAACTCTTTCTTCTTTGTCTCTTTTGAGACTTTGGAAATGCAAAAAAGGTAAAATAGGGAAGAAAATAGAAGAAAAAAATGGAAGTTTCTCAAATGGGTCAAGAGTCTACACCCAAAACATGCCTTCACCGATCACATTCTGGGCACAAAATCCACCAGTGGCCATCTCCAGTTCATTCAAACTGTACCACCGGCCCCACCCAAACTGGGCGATTCACTGCTACAGTGTCACGGCAGTGGCGAAATGTCCGTTTATCCGTCGTCCACCAATGAAAAACCACCGGACCAAAGCCATTCTGAGCGGAATCTAATTGCGCACCCACCCCAAAAAGAATCATCCAAAAACTCCTCCCCAATCGTTGCAAATCTCAAATGTGGTGCAGCGATCACTGTAGCGATAAATCGCCTGAGAACTCAAAATATTTCCCAAGGCGATTCTGGGGCTCCAAATGATTTTTCACTCCATGGAAATTATTCTCCATCACATTGCGCATATCCTCACCAAAAATCAGCCCATTTTACCGTGGGAATCATTCCCACTGATCTTTTACAAATCACCGGCAAGCTTGAAATAGCCGGAGATGGAGTTCCAGCCATCCAAATGGAAAACCAAAGGTACCAAAAGTTGCGTATTGATTAGGAGAACGTGTTTGCAGGATCAATTTCATATGGGTATCAACCAATTGATCCAATTTTATAATCCAAGAGCCCAGCTGGACTGACTGAACTAGGTGTTCGACATTAAATTAGAAAAAGAAAGGACTGATCTTTAAATTTATTTTATTTTTTTGGTTAATTTGTATTAAGTTTTAATTACAAATTACACGTGTCGTTCATTGATTGGCTCATTTGGCGAGTGTAACTCACGCATTTGGTATGCTATACCGGGGTGTCTATTTGATTTACTTAGCATACACTTAAGGTGTCTACTTGATAAATAGGTCTGTTGCGCTGTTCAAATGACCGTTGTGGACAACTTAGAGGGGCCATTTATGTATTTCGCCTTAAAAGTTATCATGATTTCTACTTCAAGAACAAATAAGGTAAGATCTGGAAATAAAGTTCACGAATCGACAACCTTCCCTCAAAACTCATTTAAATAGTAAGAATACCATAAAGCTAGAACAAAAATGAAGGAAAACTAGTGAGTTACAAATTTAACATACAAAATAGGCATTAACAGGGCCACACCGATAATAAGATGGAAGTTAAGAAGGAACCTCAAATTCAAACAGGACCTCTGACAGAACCTCTCGCCGGCGACCTCGACTTAAATCTCGAACAGGATCTCGCGAACCTCACATAAAATGAGGAAAAACAAATCGGGACTTTGCTGCGTTTTCCAGAACTTATTCAAGGCTGTTTGGATTGGTTTTTGAGCTGCGTATTTAATGATCTAG
>MU744478.1:51018-68583 GCA_026770625.1 Nicotiana glauca | reverse complement strand
GTGGCTGTTTTAAGGTGTTTTGATCTCAATTTTCTGGTGAGAAACTGATGAAGAATTGTGCAAGTAGCAGCTATTTTTATGGTGGTTTTGGGTGACGTTTTGGCTGTGTTTTAGGCTGAAAATTGGTGCATTTTGAGTGGCATTTTGCTGGTGGTTGGGTGGTATTTTGCTGGTATTTTATGGTGGTGCTACACCTGGTTTTGGTGAGCGTTTAAGGGTGTTTGAAAGTGATTTGAGTTGGTATTAGTGGAAGAAATTTGGTGTATTTTAATGGAAGAAAACAAATTACTAGACACAATACTCATTATCCAAGATTGGACTATAGCATTACACCTCTCCCAATAGTACCAGAATTCTTCTCTAAAATTTTCTTTCTCCCAAGAGCCATCAACAAATCCAACTTGTTTCTTCCTAGCAGAGCTATTCTCATATATTTGCTCCAAAAAGAATAACTCTCTGAACCAGTTAATTGTAAGGAGATGAGAAAAATGCCGCTTACTTCAGTCAAGTGTGATATACACGATGATTATGATCCATGACCAATATGGCCCCAGGTACAGATTGAGTTCCATTTGCATCATCTTGAACAACAGATGGCGAAGTACTAGTCGTAGTTCCCAAATTTTCAGAATTATTGATTGTTATTTTCAAATGATTAATACAGATTGTCAGAATACAGATTCTCAGACTTCATCAAGATTTGAAAAAAGATTTTTGACAGATTTAAATTGACAACAACAAGAACGTTGATTCACGAAAATGATGGGAATCTACTGCTCTGATATCCTCTAGAAATTCAAATGTACATCATAAGAACAGCATGATTAGAAGCAATTAACAAGAAGAAGAATTCATTAGTTTGAGGCGATGAAAAGAAAGGGAAGAGACAGAGAATGAAGGACAGAGAAGATAATGAACTAAGAGAAGAATTTTCTTTATTAATTCATTTCTTTATACATCTACACATTTATATGGAAGTAAATCATCTCCTGTTTCTCTAAGAATAAAATCTCCACAAGACATAACCATATAACTAACTCGTAACTAACTTAACTAAATTTTAACCAACTGTAACTAATTTCTTGAACCTATGAGCTGAGCAACAACAACAACAACAACAACAACTACCCAGTATAATCCCACAGAGTGGGGTCTGGGGAGGGTAATATGTACGCAGACTTTACCCCTACCCCGAAAGGGCAGAGAGGCTGTTTCCGAAAGACCCTCGGCTCAAAAAAAAAGAAAAAAAGAAGAAGACAATTCATTAGTCACTCCAGTAAAAACCATAATAGTAACAGAAGCATAACAACCAAAAGATAAATGACATGCAATAACATTAATCAGTAACTAAGGCCCGGTGCTAAGATAGATGGCAAGGATAAAGTGAATTCAACATAAACTGCAAGCTATCTAAGATCAATCCTAATCCAACCCCGCCTCATTCCCGGAATGAAGTACGCAAAGTTCCACTACCCCTACCCTACAACCCTAATGCTTGACCTCCAAACATTCCTATCAAGGGCCATGTCTTCAGAAATTTGCAGTCGGGTCATGTCCTGCCTGATCACCTCTCCCCAGTACTTTTTAGGCCTCCTTCTACCTCTCCTCGTGCCCACCACGGCCAACCGCTCACACCTCTTCACCGGAGCATCAAGGCTTCTTCTTCACACATGCCCGAACCATCTGAGCCTCGCTTCCCGCATCCTGTCATCCACAGGTGCCACACCCACCTTCTTCCGGATATCCTCATTCCTAATCTTGTCTATCCTAGTGTGCCCAACTTCAACATCCTTATCTCTGCTACCTTCATCCTCTGGATATGGGAGTTCTTAACCGACCAATACTCTGCCCCATACATCATGGCCGGTCTAACCACAGCTTTATAAAACTTACCTTTGAGTAACTGTGGTACTTTCTTGTCACACAAGACTCCCGATGCAAGCCTCCACTTCATCCAGCCTGCCCCTATACGGTGAGTGACGTCCTTGTCGATCTCACCGTTCCCTTGGATCAACAACCCAAGATACTTGAAACTATATCTCTTGGGGATGACCTGTAATCCAAGCCTCACGTCTCTGCCTACTTTTCTCGGCTCAGCGCTAAACTTGCATTCTAGGTGCTCAGTCTTAGACCTGCTCAATTTAAAATCCTTAGACTCGAGGGTATGTCTCCAAACCTCCAATATCTCGTTAACACCGACCCTCGTCTCGTCAATTAGAACTATGTCATCAGCAAATAACATACACCATGGCACATCCCCTTGAATATGGCGTGTCAGAACCTATGAGCTGAGCTACTAGACTAATTATTTCCTACATTATTTTCTTGTCATTATATTCAACAGGTCTAAAAGAGTTGGCTCTGTGAGTTCTTGTTCAAGATTATCTTGGCCTTGGAATTTGTCAAACTTGGGTTCGGCTCTTGAGCTGGAAATAGATTTTTGGAGTGAAATTCTAGTAAATCCATAATCATTTAAGGGAAAAGAAGATGATGATAAGGGAATTGTGGAGGATTTTCTGGGTATTGAAGCAGAACACCATGGGAGACTTGAATATGAAGAAGAATCCATTGGAGCTTCCAAAATGCTCCACGCAACCTCCTACGTAGACAAGATAAGTTGTAAAGTGGTACGGTTAAACATGAAAGACACGGAGTATCTTACATTGACAATTTGGTCCAAGAAAAAAAAATTGGAGGATAAAATGAATGAAATTTTGCAATTATATATATATATATATATATACACACACCACTTATTTTGTTAATTTAGCGTTAAATTCACACAAAGAATTACTATGACACGAAAAATATTGGATATCTTGCAAATTAGTATAAGCTAATTCCATAAATAAATATATTGTCTATGATTGCACATATTTATATAACTTCAACCAATGTATCAAAAGGTATGGGCGTGAGGCAGTGTGTTTTACTAAATACAGGGCAAAGTGTAAGCCCCGAAACACAGGACATAAGACCAGTTGATCTTTAACTTTTTTAATTAATAAATTAATAAAATAGCATAATAACCACATTATATATTGAGTACAGTAAAGATTTGAGAAGGTAAAAAAGAATTAAAAACTCATAAAAAATAAAATATCTAGCATTATTTTATAAATATAAATAATGCAATATTTTTAAAGTTACTATGAGATAAAAGTCAACTATAACGTGTTATTTTCAAATGATTAAAACATTATAATATTTTAAAAACTATTAAATCAAACTACACAATTTATCTCGTTAAAAGTTAATAATTAATAAATATCACCAATACAGTAGTCTAAAATATTATCCTCATGAGAATATAAAACTATTTTTAAACATCAAAATAATAAAAGTTTGATAATTTTGAGAGGCATTGAACTAAGATATGAAGACTAATTAAGTGAAGATGTAATTTCGGATATTCAAATTATATTCACCCCTTACGTTGTTCTATATTAGTAAATATACAATACTATAGTTCATTATTTTAAGTTACTCTCTATTTTCATATTTCTATAGATGAATAGAACTTTAATTATTCATTATTTAAGAATTTTGAGGGTCAGTAGTATTAGTTATAGAATTCGACAAATGATTTGTGTTAGGAACTATTAGGCGAGCCTCGAGCCGTAAGCATGTCACGACCCTAAATCTAAACCCGGTCATGATGGCGACTCTCGTGAAGACAAGGCCACCCTACACACTTCCAATTCACTTAAAGTAGTTAAAATAATAAATATCAAGTCTTTAATAGCAATAAAATCCCAAAATAATAGTATAAGTTGCGGAATTAAAAAAACCCAACACAGCCCAACATTGGGGTGTCACCAGTCATAAGCATCTAAAACAATACTAACAGTCTGAAGTCTAATCGAAGAAAGCTCTATTACCATTTGCCATTTTATTTCTTGCATAAGGCTATCATTTTGCCTTCCGAGACTAAATGCTGTCTCCATCTCCATTTTCTGCATTGCATAAGGCTACCATTCTGCCTTCCGAGACTAAACGTTGTCTCCATCTGCATTTTCTGCATTGCATAAGGCTACCATTCTGCCTTCCGATACTAAGCGCTGTCTCCATCTGCATTTTCTGCATTGCATAAGGTTACTATTCTGCCTTCCGAGACTAAACGCTGTCTCCATCTGCATTTTCTGCATTGGATAAGGCTACCATTCTGCCTTCCGAGACTAAATGCTGTCTCCATTTGCAATTTTTATATTGCGTAGGACAACCATTCTGCCTTCCGAGACTAAACATTATCCCCATCTGCTTTGCACGGCTGAAAGATCGCCACCTTATCTACATTACACGGCTGAAAGATCGCCACCTTATCTACATTATATGGCTGAACGATCACCACCTTATCTGCGTTTGCATGACTGAAAGATCGCCACTTATCTACATTACACGGCTAAAAGATCGCCACCTTATCTATATTACACGGCGGAAAGATCGCCACCTGTCACGACCCGAATTTTCCAACCATCGCGAGTCGGGATGACACCTACTAATAGGAACTAGGCAAGCCAATTAATTTGATACTTCTCTTAACAAACATCAACAATATAAAGAAAGACGAGACAATTAATACAAAAGCGAAAGACTCAAACATAAATAACTAAAACCAAGTGGGGAAGCTCGAATACACCTCTACTCAGACCTGGTGTCACTAACTCACGAACTTCTACAGAATGCTAAATACAAATTCTAAATAAAATACAGTACTGTCTGATCCGATACAAAGGAAATCAAATGAAAAACAAAGATAAGAGAGGCTCCGGGCCATGCGGACGTCAGCAAGGCTACCTCGAAAATCTCTTAACTGAAGTCAGCTCCCAATGCTCCTACTGCTGTCCTAAAGCTCCTGCTCCGGTACTGTGATCTATGCAAAAAGATGCACAAAGTGTAGCATCAGCACAACCGACCCTATGTGCTGGTAAGTGCCTGGCCTAACCTTGGCGAAGTAGTGACGAGGCTAGGCAGGACTACCAATCAACCTGTGTGTGTGTGTGTGTGTATATATATATATATATATATTATATATATACAAGTACTATAAAATAACAGCAGAAAGTAATAAATAAGACTGGGAGGGGAACATGCTATTTGGGACAACAGATAAATAGAACGGTAGGAATAAATAAGGAAATCTACAAATGATCTCTTCTAACGCAGAATACGTGATCGGAGTGCCACACGATCCCAGTTTATGATATATAAGTGGTCGGCGTGCCACACGATCCCATCTAATAGTATATAAGTGGTCGGCGTGCCACATGATCCCATCTAATAATATTTAATGGTTTCCCGGCAAGGGAACAAGTATCAATTAAACTATCCCGTCAAGGGAGAATACAAATAAAAAGTTAATTCCCGGCAAGGAAGCAACAACAATAAATTACACATCCCGGCAAGGGAATAATTACATTTCTTTCTCTTTCATTCATTTCTTACTTCCTAATCATGTCATAATTCGATCCAACGCTCCAAGGAGTTTACAAATCATATTTCCTCTTCGTACTGTTCACATTATATAGAAGCCATCATTTAAACAAGGAAGAGTCACCACATAATCCCAAATAATCACAAATAAGGACTCACGATCATGCTAGACACCGGTGTATAGATACTCGTCACCATGCCTATACACCGTACTCAACATTTAGCAATCATCAAATAATACTCTAATCCTATTCCCTCAAGCAAAAATTAGATCAAACACTTACCTCAATTCGGCTAACTTAACACTCAACTTAGCTTTTTCCTCCACAAATTAGCCTCCGCTCGACTCAATCTAGCCAATGGTGACTTGAATACATCACGCAATGCAAGAGAAAATAATTTTAATCAATAAGCTGTGATTTTTATACAATTTCTAAAATCAGACGCAGAACGTGAATGCCAAAGTAGTGTAACTAGAGTATGTGACTTTCTGATGCAAAGTTACTGAAGTCTAAAATGCCAAAGCTTAAATTATTATTACTACAATTATTATGAAAGCATTATTCCAAATTAAAATACATCACAATAGTGTAATAGCAAGACTTAGAAAGTGCGTACTAGCACATTAGCAGAAACCAAGACGGGTACAGTGTATTCTTTCCCTAACATTGCACACAGAAACCTCCATTTAATTCCAAGTAATCACTGTCCTATTATTTTCTTGTCTCCTAGCTATGAGTATAATAACTACAAACTAAATTATGTATATATTAATGTCATGTACTACTAATGAAGAATAAATACCTGATTCTAATTTCCTCCCCAACTATTCTTCTCCAATTGAGATTGCCGCCTCTGTTACCCTTCGTTCTAGTATTTTTTTTTTCTTCTGTTTTTCTTTCCTTCTATTTATTTATTATAAGACCTAAATCACTCCTTTTTTCATGGGACTAGCCCATTTATTTACCATTAATTAGTTACCTCAGCTATTTTACAGAAAGGGCCCAAAGTTACGCCTAATTTATTAGATATAGAACAATTATATTTTTCGTTTGATTTTTTTCCCACATAAAAGCGTTCCGGATATATGTCGGACCGCGCATACAAATCGAGGTGAGATAAAAGGAGAGATTTTTTTAAGGCATCGGAACACAGAATTTACTTGTAACTCAAGTGATGAACTTGTGGGTCATCACATTCTCCACCTTTAAAATAATTGTTCGGCCTCGAACAGACATAGAAAAGAAGTACTTGAGTCAGGGAAAAGATGAGAATAACGGCTCCGCATAACAGACTTGGACTCCCAGGTCGATGCCTCAGGAGGCTGACCTCTCCACTAGACACGCACTGAAGGAAAACTCTTCGACCTCAACTGTCGAACCTGCCCGTCTAGAATAACTACCGGCTCCTCCTCATAAGACAGATCCTTGTCCAACTAGACAGTACTGAAATCTAACACGTGAGTTGGATCGCCGTGATACCTCCGAAGCATGGACACATGAAATACTAGATGCATTACTGACAAGCTAGGCAGCAAGGCAAGTCTATAAGCCACCTCTCCCACACAATCGAGAATCTCAAATGGACCAATGAACCTAGGGCTAAGCTTGCCCTTCTTCCCAAATCTCATCACGCCCTTCATAGGCGACACTCAGAGCAAGACCCGCTCACCAACCATGAAAGCTACATCCCGAACCTTACGATCTACATAACTGTTGCCGTGACTGAGCCGAACGAAGCCTGTCCTGAATTATCTTGACCTTATCCAAGGCCTCCTGAAATAAATCGGTACCCAACAACCGAGCCTCTCCCGACTCAAACCACCCAACTGGAGACTGACATCGCGTACCATACAACGCCTCATATGGATCCATCTGAATGCTGGACTGGTAGCTGTTATTGTAGGCGAACTCTGCTAAAGGCAAAAACTGGTCCCACGAGCCTCCAAAATCAATAACACAGGCTCGTAGCATATCTTCCAATATCTGAATAGTCCGCTCGGACTGACCGTCCGTCTGAGGATGGAACGCTGTGCTCAAGTCAATGCGGGTGCCCAACTCTCGCTGAACTGCACCCCAAAAATGTGAGATAAACTGCGTACCCCGATCCGAAATGATAGATACCGGCACACCATGAAGGCGAACAATCTCCCAGATATAAATCTCAGCTAACCTCTCGAATGAAGAGGAGACTGCCACAGGAATGAAGTGTGCTGACTTGGTCAGCCTATCAACAATAACCCATATCGCATCGAACTTCTTCTGAGTCAACGGAAGTCCGGTAACGAAATCTATGGTAATCCTCTTCCACTTCCACTCGGGAAGTTCAATCCTCTGAAACAAACCACCAGGCCTCTGATGCTCATACTTAACCTGCTGACAATTCAAACATCGAGCCACATATGTAAAAATATCTTTCTTCATCCTGCGCCACCAATAGTGCTGCCTCAGATCCTGATACATCTTCGCAGTGCCCGGGTGAATAGAAAATCGAGAACTATGGGCCTCCGCTAAGATCAACTCTCGAATCCTATCGACATTGGGCATACAAACTCGCCCCTGCAATCTCAAAACACCGTCACTATCTAAGGTCACCTTCGTGGCACCTCCATGTTGCGCCGTGTCTCTCAAGACACACAAATGGGGATCATCAAACTGCCGATCACGTATACGCTCCAATAATGAGGAACGAGCGACCGTGCAAGCTAACACTCTACTAGGCTAAAATATGTCCAACTTCACAAATCGATTGGCCAAGGCCTGAATATCCAAAGCAAGCGGTCTCTGGATGACCGGAATATAAGCAAGACTACCCATGCTGGCAGACTTCCTACTCAATGCATCGGCCACCACATTGGCTCTCCCCGGGTGATACAAAATAGTAACATCATAATCTTTCTATAACTCCAACCACCTCCTCTGCCTCAAGTTCAACTCCTTCTCCTTGAACAAGTACTGAAGACTCTTATGATCAGTGTACACCTCACACGTCACACCATATAGGTAGTGCCTCCAAATATTCAAAGCATGAACAATGGCTTCCAACTCTAGATCATGCAATGGATAGTTCTTCTCGTGAATTTTCAACTGCCTTGAAGCATAAGCTATAACCTTGCCATCCTATATCAATACTGCGCCAAGTCCAATACGGGAAGCATCACAATAGACAATATAAGGCCCTGAACCTGTAGGAAAAACCAACACCGGTGCTGTCGTCAAAGCTGTCTTGAGCTTATGAAAGCTCGCCTCGCACTCATCCGACCATCTGAACTGGGCACCCTTCTGGGTCAACCTAGTCACCAGGGCTGCGATAGATGAGAATCCCTCCACAAATCGACGGTAATAACCTGCTAACCCCAAGAAACTCCAAATCTCAGTAGTTGATGCTGGTCGAGGCCAGTTCTTGAATGCCTCTATCTTCTTCGGGCCCACCTGAATACCCTCCGCTGATACAACGTGACCCAGAAATGCAACCGAACTCAACCAGAACTCGCACTTCAAGAACTTAGCATATAACTGATTATCTTTCAGAGTCTGAAGAACCACTCTGAGGTGCTGCTTATGCTCCTCCTGGCTGCGGGAGTACACCAGAATATCATCAATAAAGACTATTAAAAACAAGTCCAAATAAGGCCTGAACACTCGGTTCATCAACTCCATAAATGCTGCTAGGGCATTGGTCAACCCGAATGACATGACCAAAAACTCATAATGCCCATACCGAGTGCGGAATGCTGTCTTAGGGACATCAGACGCCCTAATCCTTAGATGGTGATAGCCAGACCTCAAGTCTATCTTTGAAAACACCTTTGCTCCCTGAAGCTGGTCAAACAAATCGTCAATCCTCGGCAGTGGGTACTTGTTCTTTATTGTCACTTTGTTCAATTGCCGGTAATCAATGCACATCTTCATCGAACCATCCTTTTTCTTCACAAATAACACCGATGCACCCCAAGGAGAAACACTAGGTCTAATGAAACCCTTCTCTAGCAAATCCTGCAACTGGTCCTTTAGCTCTTTTAACTCTGGCGGGTCCATGCAATATGGCGGTATAGAAATGGGCTGAGTACCCGGAGCCATATCAATACAAAAATCAATATCCCTGTCGAGCGGCATACCTGACAGGTCTGAAGGGAAAACCTCGGGGAACTCCCGAAAAATAGGAACAAAATCAATAGAAGGGACCTCTATGCGACAATCGCGAACATACGCCAGATAAGCTAAACACCCCTTCTCAACCATACGTCGAGCCTTCACATATGAAATAACACTGCTGGTGGCATGACCTGGGGTCCCTCTCCACTCCAATCGGGGCAAATCTGGCAAATCCAAGGTCATGGTCTTGGCGTGACAATCTAAGATAGCATGATACGGGGACAACCAATCCATCCCTAATATAACGTCGAAATACACCATGTCTAAGAGCAATAAATCAACACAGGTCTCAAGATCCTCAAACACTACCACACAGGAACGATGAACCCGGTCGACCACTATGGAATCACCCACCGGTGTAGATACATAAACAAGAATACCCAAAACATCACTAGGCATAACCAGGTAGGGTACAAAATAGGATGACACATATGAATACGTAGACCCAGGGTCAAATAGCACTGAAGCATCCCTATCACAGACCATAATAGTACCTGTAATAACTGCATCCGAAGACTCAGCCTCTGGCCTGGCTGGCAGAGCATAACACCGGGGCTGGGGCCCACCTCCCTGAACCATATCTCTAGGACGATCAGTTGATGGTTGGCCTCTATCTCTGGCGGTCCGAGCTCTACCTCTATGATCTCTACCTCCACCTCTATGGCCTCTACCCCCGCCTTTAGCTGGCTGGGCGGCCTGTGGATCACCTGATGCTTGAATCATAGGACGAGGAACCTACTGATGAGAGCTGTCCGAAGCTCGAGGGAAATACCTAGAAATGTGCCTCGTGTCGCCACACGTGTAACAGGCCCTCGGATACTGAGAATAACAGAGTGGTGGTACGCTGATAGGTGCTGATGGTGAATGGAAAAGCTGCTGGTCAGAAGACTGCGGCTGAGAGCCACGACCACCTG
The DNA here is from genome assembly GCA_026770625.1 of Nicotiana glauca. Lineage (NCBI taxonomy): Eukaryota > Viridiplantae > Streptophyta > Magnoliopsida > Solanales > Solanaceae > Nicotiana > Nicotiana glauca. Next base: position 58,082 of record MU744478.1, on the reverse strand, counting down.
AAGTACCATGAGAGACCTGTAGGGCTGACTAAAAAGGCCTTGGAGGATGGCCTCTACCATAAGAATCCCCACCTCCAGACGACGTACCACTGAACCTACCTGCATGACGGGGACTCTTATCTGACCTATGACTACCTCCCCATGCAAGAGCTATCTCAACTCTATGGGCCGCATTGGCCGCCTCCTGAAAAGAAATCTCACTCCCGGCTCCTATAGCTATCTGGAGACAGATCGGCTGAATCAATCCATCAATAAACCTCCGCACCCTCTCTCACTCTGTGGGGAGTATAACAATATCATGGCGTGCTAGATTAATGAACCGAGTCTCATACTGAGTGACTATCATAGAGCCCTGATGGAGGCACTCGAACTGCCTGCAAAGAGTCTCTTGCTGAGTAACTGGGAGAAACTTCTCCAAAAATAACTCTGCAAACTGGTCCCAAGTCAATGATGGCGACCCTGCTGGTCTGGATAAAAAATAGTCCCTCCACCAAGTCTTGGCGGATCCTGCTAGTCGAAAAGTGGAAAAGTCGACCCCATTGGTCTCCACAATACCCATACCGAAGGATCTCATGGCAACTAAATAAGAAATCCTGTGGATCCTCTGAAGAAGTACCGCTGAATGTGGTGGTGAAGAGCTTGGAGAACCTATCAAGCCTCCACAAAGCATCTGAAGACATAGCCGCTCCATCGTCGGCCTAGGTCACAATACCTGGCTAAACTGTCACAGCTGGCTGAACCACTAGAACATGAGCCTGGGGAGCTACCTGCTCCGGAGTACGTGTAGCAGGAGTCCGAACTCCTTCTCCAGCCTGAGAAGTGGCTGGTGCTACTAGAAGCAAACTCGCTCTAGTGATGCTATCCACAAAGCCTGCCAGTCTTACCAAAGCGTCCTGAAGATCTGGGGTGACTATGAACCCCTCTGGGACCTGAGCTGGGCCCACCGGAGCTGCTGGGGCTGGAACCTCCTCATCATAATCAACATGAGGCTCCACCTCTGGGACTGCTGCCCGAGGCTGAGCTCTGGCCCTGCCTTGGTCTCTAGCATGGCCTCGGCCTCGCTCTCTACTTCTCGTAGGAACTGCTGCTGGGGGCTCGGGCTGCTGCGCGGTAGAAGAGGAAGCACGTGTTATCGCCATCTGCGAAATAATAGAGTAGAAAGACAATTAGTATTTGAGAAATAGAATCGCACAAGAAGAAAGAACAAAAGTGGAATTTTCCTAACTCTGTAGCCTCTGGGGGATAAATACAGACGTCTCCGTACCGATCCTTCAGACTCTACCAAGTTTGTCCGTGAGTCTTGGACCTATGTAACCTAGTGATCTGATACCAACTTGTCACGACCCAGATTTTCCAACCACCGGGAGTCGTGATGGCGCTTACTAATAGGAGCTAGGCAAGCCAATTAATTTGATACTTCTCTTAACAAACACCAACAATAAAAAGAAAGACGAGACAATTAATACAAAAGCGGAAGACTCAGACATAAATAACTGACACCAAGTGCGGAAGCTCGAATACACATCTACCCAGACCTGGTGTCACTAACTCACAAACTTCTACAGAATGCTAAATACAAATTCTGAATAAAATACAGTACTGTCTGATCCGATACAAAGGAAATCAAATGAAAAACAAAGATAAGAGAGACTCCGAGCCATGCGAACGTCAGCAAGGCTACCACGAAAATCTCTTGACTGAAGTCATCTCCCAATGCTCCTACTGCTGTCCTAAAGCTCCTGCTCCGGTACTGTGATCTATGCAAAAAGATGCACGAAGTGTAGCATCAGCACAACCGACCCCATGTGTTGGTAAGTGCCTAGCCTAACCCCGGCGAAGTAGTGACGAGGCTAGGCAGGACTACCAATCAACCTGTGCATATATATATATATATACAAGTACTACAAAATAATAGCTGAAAGTAATAATTAAGACTAGGAGGGGAACATGCTATTGGGGACAACAGATAAATAGAACGGTAGGAATAAATATGAAAATCTACAAATGATCTCTTCTAACACAGAATACGTGGTCGGCGCACCACACGATCCCAGTTCATGATATATAAGTGGTCGGCGTGCCACACGATCCCATTTCATAATATATAAGTGGTCGGCGTGCCACACGATCCCATCTAATAATATATAAGTGGTCGGCGTGCCATACGATCCCATCTAATAATATATAAGTGGTCGGCGTGCCACACGATCCCATCTAATAATATATAATGGTTTTCCAGCAAGGGAAAAAGTATCAATTAAACTATCCCGGCAAGGGAGAATACAAATAAATAGTTAATTCCCAGGAAGGGAGCAACAACAATAACTTACACGTCCCGGCAAGGGAATAATTACATCTCTTTATCTTTCATTCATTTCTTACTTCCTAATCATGTCATAATTCAAGCCAATGCTCCAAGGAGTTTACAAATCATATTTCCTCTTCATACTGTTCACATTATATAGAAGACATCATTTAAACAAGGAAGAGTCACCACAGAATCCTAAATAAGCACAAATAAGGACTCACAGTCATGCTAGACACTGGTGTATAGATACTCGTCACCATGCCTATACACCGTACTCAACATTTAGCAATTAGCAAATAATACTGTAATCATATTCCCTCAAGCCAAAGTTAGATCAAACACTTCCTCAATTCGGCTAACTTAACACTCAACTTAGCTTTTTCCTCCACAAATTAGCCTCCGCTCCACTCAATCTAGCCAATGGTGACTTGAATACATCACGCAATGTAAGAGAAAATAATTTTAATTAATAAGCTGTGATTTTTATACAATTTCTAAAATCAGATGCAGAACGTGAATGCCAAAGCAGTGTGACTAGAGTACGTGACTTTCTAATGCAAAGTTGCTGAAGTCTAAAATGCCAAAGCTTAAATTATTATTACTACAATTATTATGAAATCATTTGGTAATCATTATTCCAAATTAAAAGACATCACAATAGTGTAATAGCAAGACTTAGAAAGTGCGTACTTGCATATTAGTAGAAACAAAAATGGGTACAATGTATTCTTTCCCTAACATTGCACAGAAACCTCCATTTAATTCCAAGTAATCAGTGTCTTATTATTTTCTTGTCTCCTAGCTATTGGTATAATAACTACAATCTAAATTATGTATATAGTAATATCATGTACTACTGATGAAGAATAAATACCTGATTCTAATTTTCTCCCCAACTATTCTTCTCCAATTGTGATCATCGCCTCTGTTACCCTTCGTTCCAGTTTTCTTTTCTTTTTTTGTTTCTTCTGTTTTTGTTTCCTTCTATTTATTTATTATAAGACCTAAATCACTCCTTTTTCTACCCCTTAGGTCTTACATAGGCCAATAAGGAAAATATATGGGACTAGCCCATTTCTTTACCATTAATTAGTTACCTCAGCTATTTTACAGAAATGGCCCAAAGTTACGCCTAAATTATTGGATATAGAACAATTATATTTTTCGTTTGATTTTTTTTCACATAAAAGCATTCCGGATATACGTCGGACCGCGCATGTAAATCAAGGTGAGATAAAAGGAGAGAATTTTTTTAAGGCCTCGGTATACAGAATTTACTTGTAACTCAAGTGATGACCTTATGGGTCATCACACCACCTTATCTGCATTTGCATGGCTGAAAGATCGCCACCCTATCTACATTACATGGCTGAAAGATCGCCACCCTATCTACATTGGCATGGGCTGATAGATCGCTGCCTCTACATTTGCATGGCTAAATGATCGCCACCTACTGCATTGCATGGGCTGAAAGATTACCAAATCATCTATATTTACATGGCTGGAAGATCGTCACTTCTACATTTGCATGGCTGAAAGATCGTCACCTACTGCATTGCATGGGCCGAAAGATCTCCAAATACTGCATCTCATGGGCTGAAAGATTGCCAAATTATCCAAAGGCATCATCGTTCGGAGGCATCATCGTCATGGCTCGAGAATACCGTGTCATGACCTAAGGACCCCTTTTTTATCTTATGCATATCATTATTCAAAGGCATCATAGTTCGGAGGCATCATCCTCACAGCCTGAGAGCATCATGTCATGGCCTACGAGTCCTTTATAAGCTTTATGGCCCAATACATCATGGTCTAAGGACGTCATCCTAACTATCTAGAGACAACATTCATGGTCCGACAGGAATGTGCATCATGTTTAAATTTACGCATAATATATGCTTGTATTGCTTATTTGCAGGTAAACCGACGAGTAACAGCCATCCCGGCAGGAGTGATCCTGCTCCGGTTCCCGCAACCCTATTAGACCTTAACCATTCATCCCGACCTAAATATTGCATCCGTTCTTGGGAAGTTTCCATCGGCATACTCTGCCGACGGATTCTGAACTACATCTGGCCTAATTTCTATAAAACCAGGGATATGTAGGTAGCTCAGAATCCAGGGCACAGCCTAAACATCTTCGAACCGTCTCGCTCGGTCAAAATTGGCCATTCTTTACCAGTCAACTCTTTCATCCTTCCTGGGTAAAGAGGGGCAGCTGTTGATATTCAATTTTTTCCTATATATTCTTAATATACAAAATATTTTTAAAATAGCATATACATGCATATATAAGTATTTTCAAATATTTTATTATTTTTTTTAATTTTTAAAGATTTTTTAATCAATCTATTGCTCTATTTTGTCCATAAAAATCCAATAATAATTTTCAAAATTATTATTTTTAATGATTCATTTATTGGATTCTTATATTTATGCCAAAATATATCTAAGATAATTTTTGCATATTTGTACAAATTTATTTAGTATTTTTTAAGTTAAATTGTATATAGTTACAATAGTAGCCTCTTCTAAGATTTAACAGCGTTTATATTTATAAAAAATTAAGCCCAATATTTTAAATTGATAATTATAAATTATAAAACATTTTCTTTCTTTTAATTTGTTTTCAAAAATTAATTTGCTATTCTTTATCAAATAAATAAGGAAAAAGTGGCTATTTAAAATCTAGCCCCAATTACATTTCAATTACAGCCTGAACTGGACCCCCAAGTTAAACCCAATTTCACCCCAACCCAATTCCCATTCAAACCGACCCATGACCTTTTTAAACTACCCGCCCAAATTCCCATTTAATCACAGCCGTTGCTCGCTTAGATCAATGGCTCACATTAACCCTTGCCTTAATTAATTCTAAACTACCCCTTAACCCTAATCATTTTCTATACGCCGCCGCCCTAAAATCCTCTCTTCTCCGAAAACACTCTCAACCTAACCCTAATTTTCAAAGGCCGACCTCTCATCTCCGTCCATCTCCAGTGACGTCTCATCGTCTCTTAAGCCTTCAATAGCTTCTCTCATGCTATGCTTGTCTTTGCTAAGGTCTTCAAGAGCCCGGGTTCATTTCCTGCTTATTCTTGGCTATTCCAGTGTGATTTCAAGCAGAATCATTCTATGTTTGACACAATCTTTGAGTTTTTGGACATGTTTCTTCGTCTCATTATGGGTTCTTCCAAAACCCTCATTTCTTTTCTATACCTCCTGGATTTGTACAAATCTAAGACGATCTGCATTTATTTCCCGAATGTTTTACACTGTCCTTAAGGTTTTCTACAAGAATCATGTGGTTTCAAGTGTTTTTCGTCTTCTTCTAAAACTAGAGTTTTCGGAACTTCTTTTAAAACCTTGTTTAACTGATTCTTTGTGTTTTAACTTTTATTTCTTGCATATCTTGACTGATTCTATGACTTTGCTACATATTTAACTCATCTACATTGAAAGCCCTAATTTTTTATGTGGTTTGTTTGTTTGGTTTTGTGTATCAGCATGACTGGCCGGTTCTCGTTTTTGAGTTTTTGTGATTTTTCGTGACTATCTTGCCTTTATATGTTTCTACTCAGTATCTTAGCCTAAACTTACACTGATTCTATGTGCTTGTGTTCATCTTGACTTTACAAAACTTGCCTCTTTCTCATTGAATCTATATTATTTGACTCTCATGTTTGCTAGAGTTGTATGTCGACTATTAACCATCTATGTCTTACTTTATTTGCATGCAAAACATTGACTCATGACTTTATTTTTGATTGATTCTGATTTCCCTGTTTCTTGGTCTAATTTGAACACTTTCCTTTAAATCGTCAATCCCTACTTTTCTACTCAATTTGATTGATTCCCTTACCTTGGCTGCATTGGTACTCGATTCTTACTGACTATCTCCTTAATTAGAGTTTTTTCTGAACCTAGCCCTATTGGTTTACTCTATGCCTAATATGTTCAAATTATTTCTGTCACGACCCAAACTGGAGGGCCATGACTAGCACCCGACCATACTTGCCGAGCACCAACGTACATTTTATCTAACCTTCTTTATTATCTTTTAGGGCTGAGGAGATCAATAAAAATGGTAGACATGGATCATGGACAACCAACAATAAAATATGATGGCATGAACCTGCATAACATGGAATGACCAGACAATCAAGAAACTATATATATATGGTACGAGCTACCACGCTATCATGAAAGGCTATACAACAAAAACCAGCCGACAAGGCATACCAAACTATACAGGAGTTGACACATGTCTATGAGCCTCTACAGGAACATAAGTGCTGCAACATAGCCGGAATAGGGCCCCAACATACCCATAATGTCTATAACAAAATGCATACCAAGACCAAGGCAAGTCCGGAGAAGGGATCTTGCCAATCACTGCTGAACTGGACAGCCTACTATGGTGGGGAAGCTACACCTACCTGTCTATCAGGACCAGCAGCACGACATGCAGCGTCCACAAATAAAAGGACGTCAGTACGAATAAAGTACTGAGTATGTAAGGCAGGGAACCATAAACACGAACAGTAATGTAAGCATGGATAGAGAATATACAACCTGTAACATCTGAGTACCTCTGAGGGCTACTGACATGAAATGCATGATACATATGTATAAATATATAAGCTTTTTAAAACATACGCCTCTGTGGGCATCATCATCATCATATCGTACCCGGCCATAATAGGCTCGGTAAAAACGTACCCGGCCATCATAAGGCTCGGTAGATCGTACCCTA
>MU744478.1:22381-42373 GCA_026770625.1 Nicotiana glauca | reverse complement strand
ATCTCAAGGATAATTCCTTCTTGGATTTGTGTTAACTAACATATGGCATGAACTAACGCGTGTGGATATGGGTTGTAACAATTTCCTCATCTACACATTGATTTCTTTCCTTATTTGTTACTTTTTCTTATCGTTTGAATTGATTCCCTTAAATTAAGGGAGTATTTGTACTGATTTTTGCTCTAATTGGTTCTGAGTGCCATAATTACTATACAATTGTGATTATTGCCTTATTTTACATAGTTTCAAACTACTATATATACATACTCTCTCATTAACACACACACATGAACACTTTTAGCTCTGAACTCACAGTTACACTAAAACACTCTCTCTTGCTTTACTACTACTTGTGTTACTGCCTGTTTAGCCGGTTGAAAGCCAAGGCTAATATTTTGAAGTCCTGCTACTTTTCTTTACTGCACTTTGCTTCTTTGACTGGTATGTTCTAATTAAGTTTTCAGCATCAACAACAACATGTTTCTTTCCTCTTGTCTGTCTCCTATTGTATTTAGCTGATTTCGATTGTTAAGCATGCTGCATTCTGCCTTCCTTGTTCTGAATTAATGTCTCTTTATCATAGTTTGAGCATCATAAATCCCCACCCCCAATATGTTTGAGCACTAGCCGGGGTCCTGTTGAGACCCTTAGGGAACTCTGACACACTTAAGTTTGAGAAAGGTTTTGAAGCAATGGCATCTTAAGGAAGTTATTCCATAGCTCATGGAGGAACCAAGAATCAAATCTGTCACACCTACTTTTTCATTACACCCCATAAGGGATATAATAAAGGGAGTTTTTCCAATTAAAGGACAATCGAAATGGAATTATTATTAAAATATTTAGAGTCGCCACTTAGAAGATTTATAATGTCCCAAGTCACCGATTTATAATTCCGAATCGAGGAAAAGAATGACTTTGTTTAACAGTCCGCGAACCAGAAATTCGAGTAAGGAATTATGTTAACCCGGGAGAAGGTATTAGGCATTCCCGAGTTCTGTGGTTCTAGCACGGTCGCTCTACTGTTATATTCAGCTTAATTATCTGATTTTAAAAACATTTTGAACCTACATGCAATTTAACTTTATAACAACTTTTATTCATTTTAAAGAAGATTTAACGTCGTCTAAAATATGTCTTTGGACCGCGTCACATGAAATGCACCCGCAATCCTAAATACATTTTATTCAACGTTGTTAAGATTTGGATTTGGGTCACATGAAATGTGCACCCGAGTTTAGGAAGGTAGTATTATTAGAACAATGCGCCTAAAGCAACTATGCATTTTTAACTTTGCGAGGGCCATGAAAAATCGCTAAATGGCACGCCTCGATTCGAATTTCAAAGGATGTTTAAACTAATCTTTTTAGGGCCATGAATTATATCTTGCCTAATATGGCACACCTCAAATTATTTCAAAGGGCTTTATTATACTCAATATAACTCAGTATTCTACCTCAACACAAAATAAAACATTCACACTTTAGCTAAAAGAAATTTCCCTCAATATTAATGAATGAACTAAGACATTACTCTTTACAATTATATCTAATACTGTAACGACCCGACCGGTCGTTTTGAGTTTTTGCACTTTGATCACCAATTATCGAGCATGACTTGCCCCGTGTTATGTATTATGACTAATGTAGATCGTTGGTTTTGGTTTTCAGGAAAATTTGGAATGAATTTGAAAGAAAAGTCTCAGTTGAAAGCTTTGAATTTGAAAGGTTTGACCAAGAGTTGACTTATTTGTATATGAGCTCGGATCGGAGTTTTTATGATTTGGTTAGCTTCGTTAGGTGAATTATGACTTAGGAGCGCGATCGGAATGCATTTTGGAAGTCCGTCGAGGGATTTGACTTGAATTGGTAAAGTTAGTATTTTGGCAGATTCCGGTTGATACGTGAAATTTTGATTCGAGAGTCGGAATGAAATTTTGAGAGTTGCTGTAACTTTTTTATGTGATTTGGGATGTGTGTGTAAAATTTTAGGTCATTCGAACGTCGTTTGGTCGGGTTTTTGATCAAAAGTGTGTTTCGAAAGTTTTTGGAAAACTTAGGCTTGAATTCGATAAGTTTTGAGTAATTTGACGTTGTTGGGGGTGTTTTGATGATTGGAACAAGTTTGAATGATGTTATGGATTATGCGGGTATGCTTGGTTGAGGTCCCGAGGGCCTCGGGTGGGTTTTGGGTGGTCAATCGAACCATTTCATGCTTTGAAGACTTCAGAAAAGTTGCAGGTTCCAGTTCTGGTGTTTTGTTCATTGCGATCGCAATGGTTCCCACGCGATCGCATAAAGGCTTTGGAGGGAGCAGTGAAATCGTTCTTCGTATTCTCATAGATGGAGATGTGATTGCATAGTAGATAGAATTTATTGATCGCGAACGCGTAGGACTGGTCGCATTCGCATAGAGTAAACTGGCCCTGAGGCATTGGATTGGAGATTATTCATCGCGAACGCGGAGTGTTGTCCGCGATCACATAGTGTAAGCTGGCAGTGCATTGCATTCGCATGGTGTACGTCACGTTCATAGAGTTAATTTTTGAACATTTGTGCTTCGCGATCGCGAAGGTCTTCCCGCGATCGCATAGAAGAAAAATACCCTTGGGCAGAATGTTTTTAAATCAACTTGTTCGCGAAGGTGGGTCTATTTTCACCCATAGCTATTCATTTTTGGAGATTTTTGAAGGAAATTAAAGAGGGATTCAAGGGGAATTGACTTGATGTAAGAATCTTGATCTTAAAACTCGATTATATTGTGAAATCCACCAAGAAATTGATGGAAACTATGCCTAAAATTGAAGAACTAGGGCTTGAGAAATTGAACTCTTGATTTGGGATTTGAAAGGCCATTTGGGGTCGGATTTGAGAACTTTTGATATGTAGGAACTCGTGGTAAGATAAGGAACCTAATGATGTGAAAATTTCTGGGTTTTAAGAAGTGGGCCCGGGGCTCGGGTTTTGGTAATTTCAGGATTTTTGCCCGTTATTGATTGTTTTCGCTTGCGCTTTGTTTCGTTAGCATATTGTGATGTATTCGCTCTGACTTTTGATAGATTCGACCGTGTGGAGGCCTATTTGAGGTGCAAAGGCATCACGAGCTAGAGATTTTGCCGGTTCGAGGTGACTAATGATTGTAAATGATATTATGAGGGTTTGAAACCCCGAATTTGCACATCATAATGCTATATTAAGGTGACTTGCACGCCGGATAGCAAACGTAGGGTAGAGCACCGTTAGGGATTGTGACTTGGTCCGTCCCGATTGATGAATTTACTATGTATTTGACTAAAATTTACTTGTTATCATCATAAGTTCGGCTGATTGCCATATTTGGCTTCGTGCCAATTATTTGAACCCCTTCGGGGATTGCTCTTGATATTTTCTCAGTACTTCGATTCTATATTTGAACTCAGTCATGTATTTTCTACCGTTTTCGAAAGTCAGCCAAGTTTATTTTGCTTTGACACTTGAAATGATCTTACCTATACTATTTTTGGGCTGAGCAGCATGTGTTACTATTGCCCGAGGGGCTTATGTGATTTTTGACTGAGTAAGGCCAAGAGCTTGTGTATGAGGTTACTTTTGGATCAGGCTGCACGCCGCAACAATGTTATACTGATACTGATATGATGCCGAAGGCCTAGACTTGATGCCACGAGATGGCTTGATATTGCGCTTAGACCATAAGGGGACCCTCCCAGAGTCTGCACACCCCCAGCGAGCACCGTCGATGATAAATGGATCGGGCTGCACGTCGCAGCAATATGTGGATCGAGCTGCACGCCGCAACGGTACTGGTACCGTTTGATGTGTTTACCTTATTTCATTTGTCTGCCATTATCTATTATTTGTGCTACTCTTTGCAATATTTACCTGATATTCTGGCATTATCTGATAACTGAGTGTTGTGCCCGAGGGGCGGAAATTATGTGCTCATCTGCACTATTTGTTTTGCATTCATTGCGTAACCGCTGAAAAATGTCATTTTTAAAAGAGGTTTTAAACTGAGCTAAGGTGTTTCGCTAACGATTTCATAGCTTCACTATATTTCTAAAAAGGGTTTACACTGCTTCTATATAGCATGTTGATTTGTCGTACATGATTTCTTACCGCTCAGTTGTTATTTACCTTTATTACTCACTGAGTTGGAGTACTCATTTTACTCCCTGCACCTCATATGCAGATGCAGGTATTTATTCACCCGGTAGCGGGTTTTGGCTGATCAGAGGCAGAGTTATAGGAGTTAGCGACGTGACTGCCAGCGTTCGCAGCACTGCTTTTTCTCTCTTTTGTTCATTATTCCGGCTTTGTATATTTTAGGCCTTGTAGTTGGATTTACACTCTAATAGATGCTCGTGACTTGTGACACCCCGATTTGGGTTGTGTCGGGATGGTTTCCCTTATTTTATTCGCACTTTATGGTTATTAAATCATGTTTTAGAATTGTTTATGTTAAGTAACTGCTTAAAAAGGAGTTTTATGTTGGTCTAGCTGGCCTTGTCTTCAGGAGAGGTTCCATCACAGCCGGGTTTGGGAATTTGGGTCGTGACAAGTTGGTATCAGAGCCTAAGTTACTAGGTCTCACGAGTCATGAGTAGGTTTAGTACAGTCTCGCGGATCGGTATAGAGACGTTTGTATTTATCCTTGAGAGGGTGCAGAACCTTTAGAAAAACTTCACATTCTTAAATTCTTATCGTGCATCCTTGATTCAGCTTGGAAAGAAAGTTTTGAAATTCCTTTCACGCGTTTGTATGCGTGCATGAGCGCTCAGTATCAGGTGTGCCTTGATGGCTTGTGATTCCCCGATCGAGGGGCGAGATGTAATCTCTGTGAGTTTATGTTGGGCCAGCCTGGAGGACTTGAGGCTGGATCTTTGCCTATGGCTTGAGCACCAAGGTGTTGATTGTGTGAGCAAGTGTTTCAAACTTATATGTTCGGTATTGCCCCCATTAGTGGGAGTGACGGTTGGTTAGCTATGTGGTGAGTATGTTAGTGCTGCGAGATGTATCTATGTGAATTAGAAGTGATGAGGAAGGTCTACTAGATGATAGAAGAACTATTAGGTATTTGAATTCCATTGTGATTTAAGGTATAGCCCCGAGTTATGGGCGCGTGAAGAATTTTTTCATGTTTCCAATTGAGAGTGAAGTGAATTTTGTGTTGCGGTACGAGTTCAGACTCAGTAAGACTAAGTGGCTGTGTAATGTGTATGACGGTAGAAGGTATACAGAAATGTTATATTGAGGTAAAGCAGGTGGGTTATCTCCTGCGAAGAGTTTTTGGGGTTGTGTGACCCTTATGTGATTGTTAGAAGGTCTCATATGCGAGTGAAATGTAGGTGTCGAAATTTGAAATTTTGGGGTTGCTTAAGAGAGTGGTCTTAACTGTTGCGAGAGTTGCAAAGATTTGAAGTACTAGATGATTTGTGTTCGCTCAAGCTTACAGAGGATTTGAGTTTATTCTCATTATGGCATTGTGGCATCAATAGAGTAACAGTGTTATGAGTTATTGAGTGTATCTTGATCTATGGCTTCAAGCCAAGTGGGGTAGTCTACTATGATCAGTTGATTGCACGGTTAGGTGCTATGTTGGTTCTAGTTTGGCACATGCGAGTGAATCAGCTATGGCTAGAGTAAAGGAAAATTTTGATAAGGGTTATATTATGCTTCATAGGGTATGAGGATTTATGGAATGTCTAGATTTGTTATTGGTAAATAATGCTCGGTGCATAGGGCAGGAAGTTGCTTGGTTGTATTGGGACGAGTATTTCATTTTGCAGTATCAGAGTGCCAATGAGGCACGGGTGGTTTTGTTCGTTAGGTCAGGTAAGTTGCAGTTTGAATAAGAGTGAATGACTTTTGAGAATAGTTCTAATGTGTTCAAGATTCTACAGGAAATAGTCGGGTATCTTAAGGTTGTGTATGTGGTTAGAGACTGTGTTTTCATTAGAAAAGGTCAAGACTTGTGGTATTTTTATGTTAATTATGAGATCCTATATATTAGTATCTGGAAAGTAAAGGTAACAAATTTAGATTCGCATGAAGTTCTTCAGAGTAAAGTATTCTGGAATGTGGTGTTTTTGGGAACATTTGAGAGAGTATTCAGTGGCTTATGGGTCTTAGACAGTGTGGTCTTGTGCTTGGGTCTCGTGTAGTGAGCCTGGCTTGAGGAATTGTGGTGCTGCAACAAGAGTAAATATCAAGCTAAAGATGAATCAGAAGGGAATCTAGATAAAGAGGGTAATTCGATAGTAGACCGGACCGGTATGGTAAGGGTATGCTTAATTCTTTGTATGTGTTCGAGGTAATGGGTGCTTACAGGTATTTTGCAGCAATGCTCTTGGATTTTGATGGCTTGCTTAGTTTGGTCTTGTTAGAAGGATTCAGTCCTGGCAGTTTAATTGTGCAAACGGAACTGGGAGAGTTCTTGTTGATTTCTACCATGGTTGGAGAACTGTATTTCCTACGAATGTGAGAGGCACGGGATGTGTAGTGACTTTTCTTATAGATGGGACCATTGGAAAGTTTTTGACTAGTTAAGTGCGTAGATGTCTATGGCTCGGAAGAGAGATAAAAGTTTTCATGTTATCCTTGGATGGTATGGTATATGTGATATGTTGTAGAGGACTGAGACTGGCGTGTGCTAGGTTACAGTTCAGTTCCGAAAGGAAGTTCATAAAACTCTTAGGCAACGGGTAGCCTTAGATAATCAAGAAAATGGTACTGCTAATTGGAAGTAATTTGACGAGAGTATATGTCTCGGAAAAAGGGTAATGTGATTAAACTGATGATACTTCGGTAGTATTGCGGCATTTTCATATTGGATCAATTGGTGATATTCGGGTTTGCTTGGTGGCGCAGGGAAATTTTAAAGTATCTATCGTAGAATGATGGGGTATTAAAGGTGTGCATGTGTTCGAATGGCGAAATTAGGATCTGACATGGTGAGTCATGCGTCGTATGGATGTGGAGATGAAAGTTCTCATATTCAGGCTATGATGTGGTTGTAGATCGTGTGTATCGGCGCTGTTTAGCAACTACAGGGATCTGGAGGCCCGAGTGGGTCTTTCTTTGCTTGATATGTTAGAATTTGGATATGATATTGGGGTGTAGACTGGTTGTCTCTGTGTTGGGTTATTCTGGACTATTGTGCTATGGCCTATGCCGGAAATGCCACGGGCTGAGTGGCGAGGTGCGTCAAATTATGTTCTAGCAGAGTGGTTTATATTCCAAAGACCCATCGGATGGCTGGGAAGGAGTGTTTTTCTTAATTGGTCCTTCGTGATGGATGTCAGTGCAGAGGTTTCTACCATTGATTCAGTTCTGGTGTTGAGGGACTTTTCGGATGCGTTTCTTGTGGCCAGGCATGTCGCCGAGCGAGGTTGTGGATTACGGTATTGATTTGGTGCCAGGCACCGTATCATATGGCTTTAGCAGGAGTTATAGTAGTAGAAGGAGCAGCTCCAGGCTTCCTTGGTAATAAGTTCGTTGGCAGGCCGATGCGGATACATGGTTAGCTTGAGTTGTCTTGGTTGGCCCCAAATTGTATTGTTGAGGGATAGGTTGATTCGATCTTTATTGAGCTTGTTAGTGATCTGGGGAGATCTATGAGTAGTTTTTTTCTCTGTTGTGAGATGTTATGATTTGTTGGTTATGGGCACATATGGTGCGGTTCTATTGGGAATTCATAGTGGAAGTCGAGCGGGAAGAGTAATTGGGTGTTGCTCGGTGAATGGAGTATCGGTTATGACCTATCGGGTTGTATGGCGTATGTTATTTTCTTCGTGGTGGTTATGATGAATGCTTTGGTTTCAGAAAATCATATTGCGCATGGCTGTCGATTTGGAGCATAGTGACATGAGGTGTCTCGTGTGGAGTAATGTTTGGATGGGATCGCGCGTTGCAGCGAAGCTATGAGGAGATATGACTTTGCGGGTTAGATTAGTGTGTTCTATTCTATGATGTGAGTCGAGTTCTCAGCCTTGTGTTGTGATGGTACCGGCAAGCTGGAGGTATAACTCTTTCAATTGAGTCATTTTCATGATTTAAGTATATCCGAATTGTTTCTTATTGGTGCACGTAATTACGCAAGTTGTAGCTTAGGCCCATATTGATGTGTCATGTCACCACGCTGGTGTGCTTGGTCAGAAGAGATTGTTGGGATCACTAATAAATACAAACAGATTCGATTTCAGCGTGATTGATGGGTAAATATCGAGGTTCGGTTCAAAATTTTCTAGGGTAATTGCCAGAGGATAAATGGCCTCATGAATGGTTGATCTGAGAAATGGTTATGGTTTATTACGTGCTTCATTTATCGTTGGCAGTATATGAAAGTGTTTGAATGAGACTTTAGCTAATAAGAGGTTTTTAATCGGTATTTGGTTGTTGTGGGCAGCTACTGTGAATGGAAGTCATCACTACATGTGTTTGAGTTATGTGGTATATCATATAATTGCACATGAGGTTGCAGGCATGGGCTATTACAACAGGTTCGGAACTATTTAGAGTATAGGTGTGATGTTATGATCGTATTGATAGATTCAGAAGTGAAACTGTGGTTCTATGGTTTATGGACTAGGATGGATTGTGAAATTTCAGCTATGTTGCGTTATCGGACCTATGTGAGATAGGGTGACGTGGGATCACCCCCGGGTATATGCTTGGTAAGGTTATTCAGCATTTGGTTGGCTTTTAGAACAACTCTGGGTACGTTCGAGGACGAACGCGTGTTTAAGTGGGGGAGGATGTAACGACCCGACCGGTCGTTTTGAGTTTTTGCACTTTGATCGCCAGTTCTCGGGCATGACTTGTCCCGTGTTATGTATTATGACTATGTAGATCATTGGTTTTGGTTTTCAGGAAAATTTGGAATGAATTTGAAACAAAAGTCTCAGTTGAAAGCTTTGAATTTTAAAGGTTTGACCAAGAGTTGACTTATTTGTATATGAGGTTGGATCGGAGTTTTTATGATTTGGTTAGCTTCGTTAGGTGAATTATGACTTAGGAGCGCGATGGAAATGCATTTTGGATGTCCGTATAGGGATTTGACTTGAATTGGCAAAGTTAGTATTTTGGCAGATTCCGGTTGATATGTGAAATTTTGATCCGAGGGTCGAAATGGAATTCCGAGAATTGCTGTACCTTCGTTATGTAATTTGGGATATGTGTGTAAATATTTGGGTCATTCGGACGTCGTTTGGTCGAGCTTTTGATCAAAAGTGTATTTCAGAAGTTTTTGGAAAACTTAGGCTTGAATTCGATAAGTTTTGAGTAATTTCATGTTATTGGGGGTGTTTTGACGATTGAAACAAGTTTGAATGATGTTATGGATTATGCGGGTATGTTTGGTTGAGGTCCCGAGGGCCTCGGGTGAGTTTCGGGTGGTCAATCGGACCATTTCATGCTTTGAAGACTTCAGAAAAATTGCAGGTTCCAGTTCTGGTGTTTTTTTCATTGCAATCGCAATGGTTCCCATGCGATCGCATTGGAGGGAGCAGTGAAATCGTTCTTCACATACGCACAGATGGAGATGCGATTGCATAGTAGATAGAATTTGTTGATCGCGAACGCGTAGGACTGGTCACATTCACAAAGAGTAAAGTGGCCCTGAGGCATTGGATTGGAAATTGTTCATCGCAAACGCGTTGTGTTGTCCGCGATCGCATAGTGTAAGCTGGCAGTGCATTGCATTCGCATGGTGTACGTCGCGTTCGCATAGACTTAATTTTTGAGGGCTGAACATTTGTGCTTCGCGATCGCGAAGGCCTTCCCGCGATCGCATAGAAGAATAATACCCATGGGCAGAATGTTTTTAAATCAACTTGTTCGCGAAGGTGGGTCTCTTTTCACCCATGGCTGCTCGTTTTTGGAGATTTTTGAAGGAAATTAAAGAGGGATTCAACGGGAATCAACTTGATGTAACAATCTTGGTCTTAAAACTCGATTATATTGTGAAATTTACCTAGAAATTCATGGAAACTAAGCCTAAAATGGAAGAACTAGGGCTTGAGAAATTGAACTCTTGATTTGGGATTTGAAAGGCCATTTGGGGTTGGATTTGAGAACTTTTGATATGTAGGAACTCGTGGGAAGATAAGGAATCTAATGATGTAAAAATTTCTGGGTTTCAAGAAGTGGACCCGAGTCTCGGGTTTTGGTAATTTCGGGATTTGTGCCTGTTATTGATTGTTTTCACTTGGGCTTTGTTCCCTTAGCATATTGTGATGTATTTGCTCTGATTTTGGATAGATTCGACCGCGTGGAGGCCGATTTGAGGGGCAAAGGCGTTGCGACCTCGAGATTTTGCCGGTTCGAGGTGAATAATGATTGTAAATGATATTCTAAGGGTTTGAAACCTCGGATTTGCACATCATACTACTATATTGAGGTGACTTGTACGCTGGATAGCGAGCGTAAGGTAGAGCACTATTGGGGATTGTGACTTGGTCCGTCCCGATTGATGAATTTGCTGCGTATTTGATTGAACTTTACTTGTTATCATCATAAGTTGGGCTGATCGCCGTATTTGGGCTTCGTGCCAATTATTTGAACCCCTTCGGTGATTGTTCTTTATATTTCCTCAGTACTTCGATTCTATATTTGAACTCAGTCATTATTTTCTACCGTTTTCGAAAGTCAGCCAAGTTTATTTTCCTTTTACACTTGAAATGATCTTTCCTATACTATTTTTGGGCTGAGCAACATGTTTTACTATTGCCCGAGGGGCTTATGTGATTTTTGACTTAGTAAGGCCGAGGGACTGTGTGTGAGGATACTTTTAGATTGGGTTGCATGCCGCAATAATGTTATACTGATACTGATATGAGGCCGATGACCTAGACTTGATTCCACGAGATGGCTTGATATTGCGCTTGGGCAATAAGGGGACCCTCTCGGAGTTTGCACACTCCCAGTGAGCGCACTCGATGATAAATGGATCGGGCTGCACGTCGCAGTGATATGTGGATCGGGCTGCACGACGCAGCGGTACTGGTACCGTTTGATATGTTTACCTTATTTCATTTGTGTCCCATTATCTGTTGTTTGTGCTACTCTTTGCAATATTTACCCGATATTCTGGCATTATCTGAAAACTGAGTGTCGTGTCCGATGGGCAAAATTTTTTTGCTCATCTGCACTATTTGTTTTGCATTCATTGCGTAACCGCTGAAAAATGTCATTTTTAAAAGAAGTTTTAAACTGAGCTAAGCTGTTTCGCTAAAGATTTCATAGCTTCACTGTTTTTCTAAAAAGGGTTTACACTGCTTCTATATAGTATGTTGATTTGTCATACGTGATTTCTTACCGCTCAGTTGTTATTTACCTTTATTACTCACTGAGTTGGAGTACTCACTTTACTCCCTGCACCTCGTATGCAGATGCAGGTATTTATTCACCCGGTAGCGGGTTTTGGCTGATTAGAGGCAGAGTAATAGAAGTTAGCGAAGTAACTACCAGCGTTCGCAGCACCGCTTTTTCTCTCTTTTGTTCATTATTCCAGCTTTGTATATTTTAGGCCTTGTAGTTGGATTTACACTCTAATATATGCTCGTGACTTGTGACATCCCGATTTGGGCTGTGTCGGGATGGTTTCCCTTATTGTATTCGTTATTTCTACACTTTATGGTTATTAAATCATGTTTTAGAACTGTTTATGTTAAGTAACTACTTAAAAAGGAGTTTTATGTTGGTCTGGCTGGCCTTGTCTTCAGGAAAAGCGCCATCACGACCGGGTTTGGGAATTTGTGTTGTGACAAATACGTGACCTAACTCCAAAACATTAACTTGACCTAATCCAAAATGCTTCTAGCAACAACATCAAACAATTTGTTCAACAATTCTTTTCATTATACATATCCACAAAAATGAAAATTGTACGATGAACATACACACACATGCATAGCCTTAAATATTTCATGAATAAACAAAATTTGAACTCAAGTTCAACATTTGCCAAATTGTCGATCGAAATGCATACAAAGAAGCACTTGACTTATGAACCTCACTCTAACCAAAATGGGATGAACAGTCATCAGAATCCTTAATCATATGATGTAAAAACACAAATAGAAAACTTTGAAAAGAACAAAGTAAAAGATGGACCTGAACTGAGTTATTCAATTAATTCAAATGTGCAGCAGTTCCACGGATGGAAACAGAGCACAATTGCGACCGGAATTCGACAGACGACCCTCAAACCGGCAGTCTTGAGCACCAAAATATTTCCCAGATCAGAGCTTGACCGGACAACCTCAAAAGGATAGGGATATGCATGGAGAAATGAACAGAACTCAGGACCTCTCCTTGGGGGTAGAAGAACAAGAACAACTCTGCGTATGTGTATGTTTTGTGGGTCTGTCCGTGTAAGTTTTGGCGAGTGGATGGTGAAGGATGTGTGTGTATGTTTTGGTGTCGCAACTGAAGTAAGGTCACTGGTTTGATGAGAGGAGGAGTCGAAGTGTGGCCTGGTTCGTCGGTTGCTGAAGAGAGCAGGCGTCAATAGAGGTTTTGAAGCTGACGGAGAAGGGTAGGGGCTAGGGTCTTTCTCGGTTAGTAGCAGTAACGATTGAGGAGGAAGATGAAGACATGAGAAGGGGCTCCCTATTGTCTATTATGGCTACCCCTTCCCTTCTTGTGTATTTTTAGGCATTACTTTATAGGTATAGTCTAGGTTTAGGTGTATTTTTGTGTATTTTACCAATTAGCCCCTAGGCCTTTTTGTGTTAAATCCTTAGGGTCTTTTTTATTCATTTTTGTTCCAAAGAAGAGTCTAGAAGGGTCCCTAGGCTTAATGGACTAATCCGAATTGTGCCTAGAATTGGGCTCTAAAACTCTTAAAATTGTGATCCAACACCTTAATCGACTCTTTTTTTTAAAATAAGATAAAAATTCTACACAATACAAAAACTAACACTAATTATTTAAACTAAACATGAAATTATTTTTTTTATTTTTGAAATTATATAAAGATTAAAATCAGGTATTATTTTTGTATTTTTTTTTTAAATTATGAAAAATACATAAAATAAATTTTTTTTTTGTAATTTTCATTTTTCTTGTAATAAAATGAAATAAAAGAGTCAAAGTAAGTTGAAATAACTATATTAGGTCTAAATTAAATATTTACATGCTAAAATATAAAAATTCTTGAGGAGGGTCAAAAATCACATGTCTACAGCTGCCCCTCTTTGACTGAAAACACGAAGAGTTTTCAGACAAAGAACGACTAGACAGGTTTTTTGACCGGACCCTTATTTGGAGAGACTAAAACTAAGAGAAAAGGGGAATGTGACCGAGCCCTGGTATCTGAGCTGCCTACATATCCTTGGCTATAAAGGAATCAGGCCATATGTAGTTCAGAAGTGAGTGAGATGATGGAGTATGCCGAGGTGGAGAGCCAATCGAGGTGTCGTTTCGCCGAGTTTCCGGTTCGCGGTCCTGTTATTACATCAAAATCAAAAGAAATGAAAAAGACTAGCTAAGCCTGTCAACTACGAGTTACAAGATTCCTATCTATAAGTCTTCTGAAGCTTGATCTTGAGTCTTGAATGGTTCTTCATGCAGATTTTGGATTTGAACCTTGACGCTTGCTAGTTGCAGGTGCTAGTTCATTCTTCCTCAGCTTTGCAGACCAAACCCATACACCACACCATGCTTGTGACTCTAATCATGTCTTAAGCAATTCACATATTTCTCTACTTCTGCATTTGGATTCACTTTTGCTTTCTTGTTGTTTCTTCTCTTCTTTTATTATTTTGGATTGTGACTAACTTCCGTTGATCATCTCGGACTGTTGACTCGCATTCTTTCCACAAGCCTCTTTTTTTGCTAACTTAAATTGCATTCTAAAGTGTTTTCCCTTTCTCCAGATGGACACCTGATTGCTGAACTTGAATTGTACTTTGAGATGCTTTCCCTTTCTCCAGGTGGACGCCTGACTGCTGAACTTGAACTGTATTTTGAGATGCTTTCCCTTTCTCCAAGTGGATGCCTGACTGCTGAACTTGAACTATATTCATGTGCTCTCCAGGTGGGCTCCTAACTACTAAACTTGAATTGTATTCTCTGCTCTCCAGGCGGGCTCCTGATTGCTAAACTTGAATGTATTCCTATGTTCTCCAGGTGGGCTCCTGATTGCTGAACTCGAAATGTATTCCCATGCTTTCCAGTCGGGCTCCTGATTGCTAACCTTGAAATGTATTCCCATGCTCTCCAGGCGGGCTCCTGACTGCTGACTTGAAATGTATTCCCATGCTCTCCAGGCGGGCTCCTGACTGCTGACTTGAAATGTATTCCCTACTCTCCAAGCGGGCTCCTGACTTCTAAACTTGGATGTATTCCCTGCTCTCCAAGCGGTCTCGTGACTGCTAAACTTGAAATGTATTCCCATGCTCTCCAGGAGGGCTCCTGACTGCTGAACTGAAATATATTCCCTGCTCTCCAGGAAGGCTTCTGACTGCTGACTTGAAATGTATTCCCTACTCTACAGGCGGGCTCCTGACTGCTGACTTGAAATGTATTCCTTGCTCTCCAGGTGGGCTCCTGATTGCTGCCTTGAAATTATTCCCTTGTTCTCCAAGCGGGCTCCTGACTGCTGACTTGAAATGTATTCCCTGCTCTTCAGGCGGGCTCCTGACTGCTGAATTGAAATGTATTCCCTGTTCTCCAAGCGGGCTCCTGAATGCTGACTTGAAATGTATTCCCTTCTTTTCCAGGCAAGCTCCTGGCTAATGAATTTGAACTTTT
This sequence comes from Nicotiana glauca, assembly GCA_026770625.1. NCBI lineage: Eukaryota > Viridiplantae > Streptophyta > Magnoliopsida > Solanales > Solanaceae > Nicotiana > Nicotiana glauca. The sequence continues at coordinate 27,620 of MU744478.1, read as the reverse complement.
TCTCCTTGTTCTCCAAGTGGGTACCTGATTCCAACAAAAATAGACAAAACAAAGGAAATTTTCTGCCCCGGTTTGGTAGCTGGGCACATAGGTGAGTGTTAAACCGAATCATTCTACCAACTATTATTAAGAATTTGAAAGCTAAATCCTATTATCCATAGAGGTCTTGACAACTCTTAATTAGACGACAACTATATATCTAAACTGTATCTTCTAAAAGTATTACTTCCGCTAAGTCTTGTTATCTAAGAGGGTCTTAAACTACATCCTTTTGTCCAGGAAAGTCCTGAAAATTAAAATTAAGTCTTATCCTAAAAAAATTACACTTTTACAACCGAATTATACTACCCTACAATAGAATTTATTCTATATCTTGTTATCTATTGAAAATCTTAAAACTTGGTCCCATTATTCGGGAGGATCCTGAAAATTCCTAATTGAATCCTATCTTGAACATGCAAACTTTGAAGCCAACTTATATTCCTTATGTTAAACTATGCTGTTCATGATTGCTTTGAAATTTAACTAAGCCACATTTTCCAGGAGGGTCCTGAGAGTTTTACGATCAAACCTGTTTGGTGCTTGCTCTTCCACTACGGGGAGTTCCTCTGAAACAAATGAAATTTTCTGCCCCTTTTTCAATCAAAGAAAAATCTTGTCAGTTTAAAATGGTGGTTAGTTGATAGTATTCTTGCTGAGGATGCCTCCGCTGTCGTGTTCTGCTTTAACCTGCTTCTTCGAATTGGCCCTGAACTACTTGACTTTCTGACTGACTTTCAAACCTCATGACCTCTGATGACCCGCGTGTTCTATATCCAGAATATTGTTTTACATCTCTGACCCCTTTATCTGAACCTTTGCATCTCCCATGACATTACCGAATCATTCTACCGATGAAACTTTTGGTGATTCCTTGTATGCCATTTTACATCATGCTATCTTTTGTATGTTCTGGCCACACTGTGCTTTGCAATTTTTAAAGCTGGTAATGAGCTTTGAAATCCTTTCTTATTTGCTTTGAACAAAACTGGCATTGGGACATCTTAGAGAAACAAACCCCAAAAGAAATGAAATGCAATGACCTTGAGAGTTAACGATAAAGAAAATCCAAAACTGGACGACTTACTAACAGGAAAAAGGGAAATAAACTTATCTGAGTGGAACAACTGGTACCATTGATCATGACATGCATTTCGAACTAATCGGCCTAATCCGTCCAACCAATCCACTTTCAGTTGCCATACTTTGTTGCCCCAGAATTCCATAACCTAATTTCTTCACCCAAACCCTAGCCTTGTTCATCCTGCGGTGTCCTGAACGGTTTTCACCCACAGACCTCTCCTATTTGTTCATCTGTCAAACTCACTTTCACCTTAAGATGCCCCCGAGAGTTTTCACCAATAAGACTCTCTCATTTTTCATTTCTCTCAGCTCCCGTCGCCTTATGGTGCCCGTGAGGGTTTTTACCAATAAGACTCTCTCTTTTTTTATTTCTCTCAGCTCCTGTCGCCTTATGGTGCCCGTGAGGGTTTTCACCAATAAGACTCTCTCATTTTCATTATTTTCCTGCTTGGACGGAGTGTTGCCCCTGATACGAATCACCTCTTATTGCTTCACTTGGCGTTTCTTGAAGAATGATCAGAAGTTCTTTCTTTGAACCGTAATATGGGATTTTGGATAGGGTTAGGAGGAAAGAGTATTAAAGGCTCAAAACAATTCAAATGGGTTTAAAATTATAACTTTTGAAATCGTTTTTCTTACAACAACCGCAACTTCTGCCCCAGTTTCTTGCTTGGGGACTTTTGGATTTTATTTTGATGGGACCGAAACGTGAGGCTTCCTACGTATCCTTAAAAGGAATCAGTTCGAACGTAGTTCATATTGTAGAAATTGCTTTTGTTGTTGTGATTTTCCTTTCTTTTCTTCCGCTTTCTCTTATTTTCTTTTCTTTCTCCTTTTTCTCTTTTTTATTGTTTTGTTTTTTTCTTTCCTTTTTTTTTTCTTCCTATTTTTTTTTATTTCTTCTTCCTTTTTTCTTTTCTTTACTTGTCTTTCACACTTGTGCTTCTGATCTTTACTACTGATTCCGAAAGAGGGGTATGGAAGAAAATAAATAAGGTTCAAAGGGGTAACGAAGGATAAAGTGTTTAGATAGCAGAGCAAAATGCGTTCGTCATTCCAATCTCCAAAACATGTTGTTGGCCCAAGCTCAGTTGAAGTTTTGAAGAATGACAAATGAACTCAGTGAAAGACCAAATCCATCTTAGGAGACATAGTGGTTATGGCCCATGCACATAAGATGCACATGAAGAAGATAAGTCTTTAGGATCAGGCAGCAATATCTTCTGAACATCTTCTGAACTGATAAAAAAGATTGCATATGGATAAGGAGAAGAAGTCTCCTTATTAGAAGAGAACACATCCGGATAAGGGTTGGAGTTTGGATTGGTCTAGGACTTAAACTCAATGGAGGATCAGAAATTGAGTCACAATCAAACTCTAATTACTAACCTAATAAATAACTGAGTTGTTCTCTTTTACAGGTATGCACAAACGCTGAAGTTAAGCAAAATTTAGAGCAAAGAGCAAGGCTATTTTGCAAGCAATTTATGTGAGATTAAGTGTGCACGTCTGCAGCTACTTGAACAAGTTAGAAGAACCATTTATATTGTGTTTATTCTTATTCTAGTTCAATTGTAGTAGGTAGTTCACTGTTGTACATTTCCAACTTTCATAGAAGCAATTGTATTAGGTACTTTGAGTATTCAAGTTAGAGTTAACTTGAAGGTATCGCAACAGTTGACATTGTGTGCTACACTGGGATTAGAGTTAATCCTTAGGTTTACAAGAGTTTTGTAAATATTGTTTTTGGCTCATTGAGTTTAGTGTATGTTTGGGAAAATCATACTGAGTAGTAGGTCGTGGTTTTTTCACCTTTTGAGCCAGGTGTTTTCCACGTAAAAATCTCTGTGTTCTTTATTTCTGTATTTTAATTCCGCAAACAGTAGTAGTTAGAACACCTAGAAGAACCAGGTTCTTCTAGCGCGAAAATTAGGTACCATACAAATCAGCCCCTCTTGTGTGGTAATGTTTACAACATCAATTGGTATCAAAGCAAGTTATCCTTAAAGAGGCTAACACCTTAGGAGAAGATCAACAATGAGTGCTCCACCTGGGAACTGGGAAGGGCAATCCACTGCCAGGCCTCCACTTTTCAATGGTCTGTACTATTCTTGGTGGAAGAACAGAATGAAAGATCACATTATAGGAGAAGCTTATGAACTTTGGGACATAGTCACTGATGGTCCCCTAGCAACCACTAAGAAGAATGCTGAAGGAATTGATGTGCCAAAAACAAGGATTGATTGTACTGCTGAGGACCTGAGGAAATGGGAGAAAAATGCTAAGGCCAAGAAGTGGCTTGTATGTGGACTAGGACCAGACGAGTACAGCAGGATCCAAAGTTGTACAACTGCTAAGGAAATATGGGACATTTTACAAGTGGCCCATGAAAGAAAACCTCAAGTGAAAAGATCAAGGGAACACTTCTGTATTCTCAATATGAGAATTTTACTATGAAGGAAGGAGAAAATATCCAGGAGATGTATACTAGATTCACCACTTTGACAAATGAACTTGAATATCTTGGAAGGACTATCCTTGAAGAAGACAAGGTTGAGAAGATTCTGACAAGAGTTCTGCCAGTCACATTGGAAAGCAAGATCACTGCCATTCAAGAATCCAAGAACATTGCTACCCTCAGATTGGATGAACTAATTGGAAATTTAACTGCCTATGAAATGAGGAGACAAACCATGAAGATGGACACTCCCAAAAAGGAGAGAAGCTTAGCTCTTAAAATTACTAAAGGTGCAGATTTGGAAGATGATGAAATGGCTATGATCACTAGGGATTTCAAGAAGTACTTGATGAGAGGAAATGGATCTTCAAGAGGTACAAACTTCAAAAAATCAAGAGCTCCGGAGAAACAGACCAATGAGGGATGCTATTAGTGTGGTAAGACTGACCACATGATCAAAAACTGCCCTCAATGGGAAATTGAGTGGAAGAAAGAAAGAGCTGAACGAAGGAACAGGTTCAACCAAAGAGAAACAAAGGTTCAACCATGGCTATGGTTGCTGCTTGGGGAAAAACCTCAGATGAAAATTCAAAAGATGAAGCTGAGGAGGTTCATCTCAAAGACAAGGTTAAATTCTTGTCTAAAGAAAGGCTGGCTGAGCTATTAACAGACTTCATTGATGAGTCTGAAATAATTAATAATGAGAAGGAAGTTCTGTCTAGGGAATGTGTGATTCTAAAAGCAAAATGTAAAAGTCTAGAGTCTAGGGCAAATGAGAGTGATAACAAAAATGTTGAGTTGAACAACCAGGTTCTTGAACTTGACAACAGTGTCCTAGAACTTAAGTCTGAAAATCTGAAACTGAAATTAGGAATAGGAAAGAAGTTAGCTGATCACCCATGTCTCACTCTAGAAGAAAATTTGGGAAAAATGAAAGATGAATTATACAGGAAAGATAAATTCATCAAAGTCCTAAAAGGAGATCTAGGAAAGGTAAAACATGAACTAGACAGAACTTGAAAGTGGAACAAAGCCTCTAATGCTCTCTCTTGGTTGCAAGAGCATCACAGCAGTAACAAAAGAGAACTTGGCTATGGGACTCAAGCTCCTAAATGGGATCCAAAAAACAATTACCTAACTTTTCCTGAAAATAAAATCTGCACACACTGTGGTAAAACTTGCCATTACATATATGAATGTAATGCAAAAAAATGGCCAGTCAAAAGAACAAAGTTTTTGTTAAAGAAAAGAATAAGTTGCCAGGATGGGCAATAAGGAATTTAATTCATCCTTTTGCTTATACAAAAGGGACCCAAACTAGTTTGGGTTCCTAAGACTAACCCCTGATTTCCTTTTGCAGGTCCAAGTGAAAGGGAGGAGCCAAATATGGTACATGGATAGTGGCTGCTCAAAAAATATGACTGGGGACAAAGACCAGTTCCTTTCACTTGAGGACTTAAAATGAGGTAATGTATCCTTTGGTAATGGAAAGAAAGGTAAGATTATTAGGGCTGGAAAGGTAGGCAAGACTGATTCTCATTTCATAGAGAATGTCTACTTGATAGATGGCTTGAAATACAGTTTAATAAGTGTGTCACAATTGTGTGACAGAGATAACCTTATGGCTTTTACCTCCACCAAATGCTTTGTGATTAACCT
>MU744476.1:22296-36130 GCA_026770625.1 Nicotiana glauca | reverse complement strand
CTGCATAACCTTTAGGAAACACTTCATATTCTTGAACTCTTGTCGTGCGGCTTTGTTGTTCTGAGAACTAAACTTTTGTGTTCTATTCTCTTGCAGATGGCGAGAACTCGTGCTACCGGACGTGGCGGACGACCACCATTGCCACTTGCTAGAGGCCGTGGACGCGGCCGTGGTCGTGGTCAAGGTCGAGCAGCAGGGGTAGCACTAGTTGACCCACTAGTTGCCCCTATTCAGGACCAGCCTCCAGCTGCGGATGCTCCCGCAACACCTGTTCAGGCACCGGCAGTGCCTATTGTTATTCCTGGTCTTCAGGAGGCTTTAGCTCAGATCTTATCTGTCTATACTGGTCTGGCTCAGGCAGTTTCAGCCTCTACTGCTGCAGCTACTTCTCAGACCGGGGGTGGTCATCAGACCCCCGCAGCTCGAACACCCGAGCCAGTCGTGCAGGGATTACAGGCACCAGAGGCAGCCCCAGCTCAGCCAGTTGTACCAGTTGCTCCAGTTGCGCCAACCGCACCAGCTCTAGGGTATGTAGTTCTAGTGATGCCAGACGACGAGCAGTGTCGGTTAGAGAGGTTTGGTAGACTTCAGCCTCCGACATTCAGCGGTACTGAGGGCGAGGATGCCCAGGGATTTCTGGACAAGTGTCAGCCGATGCTTCGCACTACAGGGATCTTAGAGTCAAGTAGAGTGTCTTTTACCACCTTCCAGTTATAAGGGCCATCATTTAAATGGTGGGAGGAGTTCGAGAGGAGTAGGCCTGCAGGAGAAGTACCCCTTACTTGGCAGCAGTTCTCCACTCTCTTTTTGGAGAAGTATGTGCCGCAGTCTCGCAGAGAGGAGCTGCGTCGACAGTTTGAATGGTTGATCCAGGGTTATATGACAGTGACCCAGTACGAGTTGAGGTATATGCAGTTGGCTAGACATGTTACTTGGATGATCTCGACTGATCGGGAGAGGATCAGGAGGTTTGTGGATGACCTCAACTATCCAATTTGTATTTTGATGACTAGGGAGAGGATGGTAGCAGCTTCATTTAAGGAGGTAGTTGATATGGCTCATCAGATTGAGACAGATCGTTGCTGGGAGCGTGATGAGAGGGAGGCCAAGAGGCCTCGAGGTTCAGGTAGCTACAGTGGTGCTCCATCTAGGGGCCAGTTCCAGCAGGGCAGAGGTCGTTCTTTCAGGCATCCTCAGACAGGCCGCCCAGAGAACAGTGGGGCTTTTTCTATCCGTGGCCGCCAGGGATATCAGTAGGGCCAGTCTTCACTCAGTGCCCTTCCAGCTCAGAGTTCTACTCCTGCCTCTTCAGCCCAGGGTTCATCTGCAGCGAAGGGTTCCCATCAGTCCCCTTCTCCAGCACCGGGTAGATGTTATGAGTGTGGTGAGTTTGGCCACATGAGGAGAAAGTGTCCTCGGCTTCGTAGTGGTCGGTCTCAGCAGAGGGATCAGCCCTCCTCTTCTACTCCATCTACTTCAGCACCATCCCAGTCAGGTAGGGGTGGGGGTCAGACAGCTAGGGGTCGCCCTAGGGGTAAAGATCGATCGAGCGGTGGTCAGGCTCGGTTCTATGCGCTTCCAGACAGGAGAGACGCTATTGCATCTGATGCGGTTATCACAGGTATTATCTCAGTGTGCCACAAGGATGCTTCTGTTTTGTTTGATCCCGGGTTTTCATACTCCTATGTGTCATATTTTGCCCATCATTTGGGTATGACTCGTGGTTGTCTTGCCTTGCCTGTGGATGTATCTACCCCGGTGGGTGATACTATTATTGTGGATCACGTATATCGATCTTGTCTTGTTACTATTGGGGGTTTGGAGACCCGAGCTGATTTGCTGTTATTGGGCATGATTGACTTTGATGTGATTTTGGGTATAGATTGGCTATCTCCGTACCATGATATTTTGGATTGTCATGCCAAGTCAGTTACGTTGTCCATTTCGGGTGTTCCGAGGATTGAGTGGCGAGGTTCGACTGATTATGTTCCCAACAGGGTGATTTCTTTCTTAAAGGCCCAGTAGATGGTTGGGAAAGGATGTTTATCATATTTAGCATTTGTGAGAGATGTTGGAGCTGAGACTCCTAGTATTGATTATATTCCAGTTGTTCGGGATTTCCTAGATGTGTTTCCAGCAGACCTGCCTGGCTTGCCGCCGGACAGGAATATTGATTTTAGTATCGATCTGGTACTGGGCACTCAGCCCATCTCTATTCCTCCCTATCGTATGGCACCAGCTGAGTTAAAGGAATTGAAGGAGCAGCTTCAGGAATTCCTAGATAAGGGGTTCATTCGCCCGAGTGTGTCACCGTGGGGTGCACCGGTCTTGTTTGTTAAGAAGAAAGATGGCTCAATGAGGGTGTGTATTGATTACAGGCAGCTGAACAAGGTAACAGCGAAGAACAAGTATCCTCTACCACGCATTGATGATTTGTTTGATCAGCTCCAGAGAGCAAGGGTATTCTCGAAGATTAATCTTCGTTCAGGTTATCACCAACTGAAGATTAGGGATTCTGATATTATGAAGACATCTTTCAAGACGAGATATGGGCATTATGAGTTTCTAGTTATGTCTTTTGGGCTAATTAATGCCCCAGTCGCGTTCATGCATTTGATGAACAATGTGTTCCGACCGTATATGGATTTCTTTGTGATTGTGTTTATTGATGACATCCTGGTATACTCGCGCAGCCAGGAGGAGCATGTGCAACATTTGAGAGTTATATTGCAGAGATTGAGGGAGGAGAAGCTTTATGCAAAGTTCTCCAAGTGTGAGTTCTAGCTTGGGTCGATGGCTTTTCTGGGACACGTGGTGTCTAGTGATAGTATTCAGGTCGACCTAAAGAAGATAGAGGCGGTACAGAGTTGGCCCCCGTCCTCAGCTACGGAGATCCGGAGTTTCCTCGGTTTGGCAGGGTATTGTCGCCGGTTTGTCTAGGGATTTTCATTTATTGCTTCGTCCTTGACCAAGTTGACGCTGAAGGGTGCACCATTCGTATGGTCGGATGAGTTCGAGGAGAGCTTCCAGAAGCTCAAGACAGCTTTGACCACATCTCCAGTGTTAGTCTTGCCATCAGCTTCAGGTTCTTACACCGTGTATTGTGATGCTTCGAGAGTTGGGATTGGATGCGTGTTGATGCAGGAGGGTAGAGTTATTGCTTATGCTTCTCGTCAGTTGAAGCCTCATGAGAAGAACTACGTTGTTCATGATTTGGAGTTGGCTGCCATAGTTCATGCCTTGAAGATTTGGAGGCACTATCTATACGGTGTATCTTGTGAGGTGTATACCGACCATCGTAGTCTTCAGTAGTTGTTCAAACAGAAGGATCTAAATTTGAGGCAGCGGAGGTGGCTTGAGTTGCTCAAGGATTATGACATTACCATTTTATATCATCCGGGGAAGGCCAATGTAGTGGTCGATGATTTAAGCCAAAAGGCGGTTAGTATGTGTAGCTTGGCATATATTCCAGTTGGGGAGAGACCCTTTGCAGTTGATGTTCAGGCTTTAGCCTATCGGATGGTGAGATTAGATATTTTAGAGCCGAGCCGGGTGTTGGCTTGCATGATATCTCGGTCTTCCTTGTATGATCGCATTAGAGAGCGTCAGTATGATGATCCACATTTGCTTGTCCTTAAGGACAGAGTTCAACAAGATGATTCCAGGGATGTGACTATTGATAGTGATGGCGTGTTAAAAATGCAGAGCCGAATTTGCGTGCCCAATGTGAACGGGCTTCGGGAGTTGATATTGGAGGAGGCCCATAGCTCGCAGTATTCTATTCATCCAGGTGCCGTGAAGATGTATCAGGACTTGAGGCAGCATTACTGGTGGAGAATGATGAAGAAGGATATTGTGAGTCATGTATCTCGGTGCCTCAATTATCAGCAGGTCAAGTATGAGCATCAGAGGCCCGGTGGTGTGCTTTAGCGTATGGATATTCCTGAGTGGAAATAGGAGAGTATTACTATGGACTTCATGAGTGGTCTCCCTCGGACAACAAGGAGGCTTGATTCAATTTGGGTGATTGTGGATAGGTTGACCAAGTCCGCGCACTTCATTCATGTATGTACTATCTATTCTTCGGAGTGGCTAGCCAAGATTTTCATCAGAGAGATTGGGCGGTTGCATGGGATCCCAGTTTCTATTATATCAGATATATGTGCTCAGTTTACTTCTCAGTTCTAGAGGACTTTTCAGCGAGAGTTGGGCTCACAGGTAGAGTTGAGCATAACGTTTCATCCTCAGATGGACGGGCAGTCCGAGCATACCATTTAGATATTGGAGGACATGTTACGTTCCTGTGTTATTGACTTTGGAGGTTCTTAGGCTGATTACTTGCCTCTTGCAGAGTTTGCGTACAACAACAACTACCAATCCAGCATTCAGATGGCGCCATATGAGGCTTTATATGGAAGACGGTGTAGATCTCCAGTTGGTTGGTTTGAGCCCAGCGAGGCTAGGTTGTTGGGCACAGAGTTGGTCCAAGATGCCATAGATAAGGTGAAGGTGATTTAGGATAGACTTCACACAGCTTAGTCGCGTCAGAAGAGTTATGCGGACCTGAAGGTTCGGGATGTATCTTATTCGGTGGGCAAGAAGGTTCTGATGAAGGTTTCGCCTATGAAGGGCGTCATGAGATTTGGAAAGAAAGGAAAGCTGAGTCCGAGGTTCATTGGCCCTTTTGAGATATTTAGGAGGATTGGAGAGGTGGCCTATATGCTTGCTTTGCCACCCAGCCTATCGGGAGTCCATCCGGTATTTCACATGTCTATGCTCCGGAAGTATGTTGGGGACCCATCTCATGTGTTGGACTTCAGTACAATTCAGTTAGATGATGACTTGACTTATGATGTGGAGCCTGTAGTTATTTTGGGTCGACAGGTTCGTAGATTGAGGTCTAAGGATATAGCGTCAGTGAATATGCAGTGGAGAGGTCGGCCCGTGGAGGAGGCTACTTGGGAGACCGAGTGGGAGATGCGGAGCAGATATCCTCACTAGTTTGAGACTCCAGGTATGTTTCTTGACTCGCTCGAGGACGAGCGTTTGTTTTAGTTGGGGAGGATGTGATGACTTGATCCATCGTCTCATGTAATTCCATCGCGTTTTCCGCGTTATATGCTTATTCTTGTTTCAATATGTGTACTTGGTGAAGTTGGGTCAATTCAGATCGAGTTTGTTAGGAAATGGGACAATTAGTCTCTTTAATAAAGGATTAGTTTGAAAAAGTCAACCAGATGTTCACTTGCAAGTTAGAGGGCTCAGAATTGATTTCTGGTGGTTCGGTTAGCTTCGGGGGATGATTTGTGACTTAGGAGGGAAATCGGAATTTAATTTGGAGTTCTGGTGTAGAATTAGGCTTGAATTGGCTAAGATTGAATTTTGGCGAACTCCGGTTGATAGGTGAGATTTTGATCCAAGGATCGGAATGGAATTCCAAGAGTTACAGTAGCTCCATTAGGTGATTTTGGATATGCGTGCAAAGTTTCAGGTCATTCGGAGGTGTTTAGGTCGGGTTTTTGATCGAATGTGAAATTCGGAAGTTTTTAAAAAACTTAGGCTTTGATTTGATGAAAATTGAGGATTTTGATGTTAGCGTTAGCATTTTGATGATTCGAGCAAGTTTGAATGAAGTATTAGATCATGTCTGTGCTTTTAGTTGAGGTCCCGGGGGCCTCGGGGTGATTTCGGATGGTTAAACGGAGGTTTTAGGCATTTTTGATGTAGCAGATTTTTGAGCCTTCTGGTATTTCCGCATCTGCGGAAAATAAGCCGGTTAAGCGGTTTCGCAGATGCGTTGGGGGAGCCGCATAAGCGATCGTCATTGGCCCAGGGGAGTTCCGCATAAGTGGAAGTTTGGACGCGTAAGCGGTTCTGCAAAAGCGGAAAAAGCATCGTAGAAGCGGTAGCAGGGAAACCGCAGAAGTGGATGTCTAATCGCATAAGCGATGCCTGGGGAATTTAGTGAGAACCGCATAAGCGGTCAATCGGCCGCAGAAGCGGTGGTGGGACCGCATAAGCGAAAATTGCTGAAAGATTTTAATGAATCAGTGTTCGCAAATTTTTGAAGGAGAAAATATTTGGGGCTTCGGACTTAGGCGATTTTGGACGATTTTGAAGAGGGTTTCGAGAGTTCTCATCAGATATGGATTCTTGGTCTTAGATTATGTTATTATGGTGTAAAAACATGGATTAACACTGAAAATCCAAGGATTTAAAGGTAAAAATGGAGGTTAGGGATTGAAACCTAAGAAAGTCTAAACTTGGAATTTGAGGGGTCAAATGGACTCCGATTTTGATGAATTTGATATGGGTAGACTCGTGGCGAGACGAGTAGTCCGGTGATGTAAATTTCATAATTTTTTGAGAAGTGGGCCCGGGGCTCGGGTTTTGCCAACTTCGTGTTTTTGGGTGTTTTTCGAGTTCTTTCAATCGGGTTATATTCCATTAGCCTATTGTAATGTATTCGTTGTGGTTTTGACCAGATTCGATGTGCGAGGAGGCGGATTCCAGAGGAAAGAGCTTAGCAGACTAGTCTCGTGACCGGTTTGAGGTGAGTAATAGATGTAGATGATGACCTGAGGGTTTGAAACCCCGGTATATCACACTGTGACGCTATACTAAGGCGAGACACATACTCTACGGTGAGTGCGAGGTCGATTGTGATTGAGGACTGTGGCCTAGTCCGACCGAGTGATATTGTGCTATACCCCTGGCTAGAAATTAGCTGGTAAACCTCCGACTTGGATGGTTATGGATATATTTGGGCCATATGCCGGTTATTTGGATCCCGTAGGGATTATTATCACTGTTTCCATGATGTATAACATGTTTTCATGATACCAGTCCTGAGTTAAATATTGTTTCGAAATGACTAGTAAAATTCTAAGGTTTTAAACACCTAATAATAATTTCTGATAATTGGAACTAAAAATGGTAAGTTTGGCTGTGCCCGTGTGGCTTGCATGCATATAGCTGGACTGATAGTGGATCGGGCTGTACGCCGCGGTGGTGTGATATTGATATTGCGCTTGGGCTGTAGGAGCAGCTCCGGAGTCTGAACCCCCCACAGTGAGCGTTGGGTACCCAATGAATCGGGCTACACGCCGTAGCGGTCATGTGCATTTGCATTGCATCCATGCATTAATATCTATTTGCTTTATCTGTCTTTACTTGCTGTGTTACACTGTTAAATGTGTAGGAGTACTGGTTTAGCTTCACATTGTTGTATTGTCGGGATTTCGTACTGTCAGTCATTATATATATCTATTACCACTAAGTTAGAAGTACTCACTTTACTCCCTGTGCCATGTGTGCAAATTCAGGTACCCCGGGAGTTTAGCTGAGCTTTTGTTGATTTCAGAGTTTATTCAGAGTTGTCGAGGTAGCTGCCTGACGTCCGCAGGACCCGACTCCTCCCCTATCCCTTTTTATTATCTTTTCGCGGCTTTTGAAAGTATGTATTATTGGAGTCTTATTACACTTTATTGTTAGAGGCTCTAGACTCATGACCCCCAGGTCTTTGGGAGTATATTCCGTATTATTGTGATATTCGGATTATTTCTATCTTTCAGTTAAACTTTTACCCTAATTGCTGCTAAATATTTTCAATTAATTGGTTTTGAGCTTCATGCTCGGGTTGAGAGTGCAAATGGTCGGGCTTGCCTAGAAATTGTGTTGGGCGCCATCACTACCGGGTTTGGGGTTGTGACATGTTATTATCAGAGCCTAGGTTACTAGGCCTCATGAGTCATGAGCCGGTTAGTAGAGTCTCGCGGATCGGTATGGATACGTCTGTATTTATCCTTGAGAGGCTGCAGAAACTTTAGGAAACACTTCATATTCTTGAACTCTTGTCGTACGGCTTTGTTGTTCCGAGAACTAAACTTCTGTGTTCTATTCTCTCGTAGATGGCGAGAACTCGTGCTACCGGACACGGCGGACGACCACCATTGCAAACTACTAGAGGCCGTGGATGCGACCGTGGTCGTGGTCGAGGTCGAGCAGCAATGGAAGCACTAGTTGACCCACCAGTTGCCCCTATTCCGGACCAGCCTCCAGCTGGGGATGCTCCCGCAGCACCCGTTCATGCACCGGCAGTGCCTATTGTTATTCCTGGTCTTCAGGAGGCTTTAGCTCAGATCTTATCTGTCTGCACTAGTCTGGCTCTAGCAGTTTCAGCCTCTACTGCCACAGCTACTTCTCAGACCGGGTTTGGTCATCAGACTCCCACAGCTCGCACACCCGAGCCAGTCATGCAGGGATTACAGGCACCAGATGCAACCCTAGCTCAGCCAGTTGTACCGGTTGCTCCAGTTGTGCCCGCCGCACCAGCTCCAGGGTATGTAGTTCCAATTGTGAGCACGTGATTTTTTCCCCAAGCAAATTGTTCCAAAATATAGGCAAAAATGATTTTGAATTTGTGTGGCAATTTGTTGATAATTGTTTGATTAATAATAACTCATGAAATAAGTAAAAATACTAGGACTTTTTTTTTTTTTAATTTTTGAAAAGAAAATTAAAACAAAATACAATTTTGTATTAATTAGAAAATACCAAAAATACAGGAAAATTACTCTTAATTCTAGAAAAATCAAAAAAATTAAAAGAAAATACGTGAAATAATAAATAAGAAACATAATACGAAAATACAAAAAAAAAATAATAAAAAGAGATAATACAAGAAAATACAAAAAAATAAAATACAAAATACAATGTATAATACAAAATTGGGCCAAATAAATTCAGCAGCCCAAACGAATTAATACACAGACCAGGCCCAAAGGAAAATTAACCGGGCTGCCTATACATAAACCAAAACGATACCATTCCAAGTGGTTGAATCTGGACCATTGAAAATTTGATCAAACGGCCCAAAAGCAACGGTTGTCTAACAAACAAAACGAAGTCGTTCATCTAAAACGTTCATTTGGTTCATCCAATGGATGAAATTCAAGGCTTCATTTAATCACACGACGTCGTGTGATGTGAAGTGAATCCTAGCCATTCGTTTGATCTAATCCAACGGTTGGTGCATACATATGCACATTAAATATAACAAAAAGAGGCGTGTATATTCATTATACACTTTTCATCTCTAATATCAAAACTTAGCCGCCCTAAAGTTCTCTCAAATGCCCGCCGGAAACCTACCGGCAGGAAATATTACCTGCTCCGATCAAACCACCACGAACACCCCTGAACCACCATGAACTCCTCTTTCACCCTATCTATCTATTTTCCTTCAAATCAGACCCAAACTCCTCAAATCTAGAAAAACAAGTCGCCGGAACCCTAGCCGGCGACCACACTTTGAACCAGTGATCATCCTTAACACCATACAACCGTCTCTTCATCCTCTTCAACCCTACCTAATTAGTTTTCCTCGAATCAGCCCCAAACTTCTCAAATATTAAAAAATATATCATCTGAACTTCACTCCAACAAATATTTTTTAACCAAAAATTACCCTCCATCAAACCCTAACCTCTCTACTATAATCTTTCCACAAAAAGGACTCGAAGAGTCTGTTGGAGGTTCAACAGTCAAGTAAATAATTCCTGAATTCTGATGCTGGAAAATCAAGAAAAGAAGAGAACAAGAAAAGAAAAACGAAGAAAAATAGAAAGAAAGAAAAGAAAACACATGAAAGCTAAGTACCAAAACCCTGTTTTTCTCTACTTGTGCTTCTGTTTCTTAACTTCTTCTACTCCTTCTGTTTCTGAACCCATGAATACAATATAAAGTCCACTACATGCTCAAACCTTTCTGTTCAATCATGAAAACCTGACCATGTGTTTATATGATTTTTGATTTGAGTTATTAATCAAAATTGCATGCTTTATATCCGTTTAAGTTTCTTACTTGAATAGATCTATTTCTAATTGAACAATTCTGTTAATGGATTCAACCTATATCCAATTTTTCCTATGAGTCCTGTTAATCGAATGTTTAATCACTATTCGGCTGTATTAGTAAGATGTTTAACACAGGTCGTTATTGTAATGTAATTTTGACTCTTTGACCTTTTCTGGATTTCTGATTAGTTACTGGGTCATAAATAGGGTTATGTCTGCAAAGTGTTATTTCTGGGTTGCTTAAAAATGGCTATAATGAAAAGCTTACTTAAATGAGGCTATGTGTTAAATACAGTTTTGACTTCAAAGTCTGATTAAACATAGAGGCCGGTCGGGTAAATAGGAATAAAAGACAAGGGTAAAAGGGAAAAGAATAATTGGTGTTCTGGAAATAATTTGAAAGGGTAAGGGTATTAAAGATAAATATGCTTGGTTTTTATGTGATTAATTAAATAATAAAGGGTATTCTAGGTACAATAAAAGGGTAATAGATAGAAATCACTAGCAAGTGAGGGTAATAAAGACATCTAGGCTTAAATAGAATAATGTAGAATACACTAGAACCTTCTAGCAAGGGTTCAAGTGTATTCACGGTTAATTTGTGCATACCAAACTGAAAATAATTTAAAAAAAAAGGGTGGAAATCCGAATATTTAATTCAAATTTTCCTCCCATTTTTGTTCTATAAATAGGCCTTCTTAGGCCACCATTGAGAGGTTCAGAATTTTGAAAGTAAAAAAAAGAAGGTTCAGAAATTGGATAAGTCTGAAAATACACAGAAATTGTTTTCAATCACTGTTTCATTTGTTTATTTGCAAGTTCGAGTAGGGAACTCTTGAGACCTGGTGTTTTCGTCTACTGTTCTTCACTGTTTGGTTGAAGCTATTGGGTTTTAATCGTAATTTTGATCCTGTTGCTATGATATTGTGGTGTTATTGCTTGGATTCCTGCATTTTGCTGATCTTCTTCTTCCTTATCACCTTAGAACTCATTGAGTTTCATTTCAATTTGACCAGGTACACTCCTGATCTTCAAGGATGTAATTGAAGTTCTGAAGAAATGAATGCACATTAGTTTTTCTTCTATATTTTTAATTCTGTTTTATTTGTAGCTGTAGAATACTTAGAAATTATGTAATTCATTAGGAATATATTGTATAATTTGGATTTGGACTGTTTGAACTATGAGCTAAATTTAGTAATTCTGTAGAAACGTTAGAAGTTAATATAGGAAAATATGAATAGACTAGTTTTAAAAAATGATCATCTAGATTTATAGGTTCAAAACTGGTCTAAATCAAATTAAGTACTGTTAAGCTTCATTTATTTTTCTGAAATTAAGAAGTGAATATGAAATCTTAGAATGCTTTTGTTGTTTAAAGTTTCTGGACTAGTGACTGTCAATAAATACTGAAGTAATCAAATACATTTGACTCATAATGTTGAAGTGTTGAATCCGTTTAAATTTAGTATTAATTATGAGGTGTTAGATATGAAATATGAACACAGTATGAATGATGGTTCAGGATCTAGTTGGAAAATATATTTATACAATTTGACTGATACAATTTAAACTTTGATAGATAGATAAAATTGGAGTTACATTTTAGTTGAAAACTGATATTGAAGTGGTGATATTCATATAATTTTGCCTAATAAATGATTAAATTTAATTCAAACCTAGTTGATAATCTTGACAAGCCCAGGCGGATGAAATTGGATTCAACTGTAGAAGTTTTTGAGCTTAAAAGACCGTAAATTGTAATTGTAGATTGGGCTTTAATTAGCCCTGTGCCTACTTGTGCACTTCTATTGAATTAATTCAAATTCCAGGCCCAATAATATATAGTGACCTATATATGAGCAAATGACAATAAGAACTGTACTGATAATTATCTTAATTAAGGAAAAAACAGTGATAGAAAATATAGCACGGCCTAGGTTTGACCTCTAAAAAAATACAATGAGACGAGCCTCGTTATAAGCTAAAATACACGGGGCCCTCAAATAATTGTTATAATATTTTTAGACTCGAAAGGACCGTTTAGCTAATTTTACGGTCTTTCCCGAAGTAATAAGAAATAGATACTTTAGGTACAATTTTAATATACATTCTCAAGTATGGATGCACATTTATGTGACCCAAATCCTACTCTCAACGAAGTCGAAATGTATCTAAAGCCACAGGCGTACTGGTACAGTGTGGTTAAGGAATGCATTTTTATGACGTTACAATTCTTTAAAATTGGAAAGCGGAACACTAATGCACATAATCAAAAACATATAATTGGAATTAGATAAAAGCAAACACAACAGTTGAGCGACCGTGCTAGAACCACTGAATTCGGGAGTGCTTAACACCTTCTCCCGAGTTAACAGAATTTCTTATCCGGATTTCTAGTTTGCAGACTGTAACAGAGTCAAACTTTCCTCGGTTCGGGATTAAACTAGTGACTTGGGACACCATTATATTCTCAAGTGGCGACTCTGAAAACTTAAATAACCAATCACGTTCCGACTGTTCTTTAATTGGAAAAACTCCTTATTATACCCTTCGCCGGGTGTAACTATAAAAAAGAGGTATTACAGCTCTGGCGACTCTACTGGGGATCAAGAAACCCAGAGCTCAGTTAAATTGCTGTTTTTGTTTTATATCTGATTTCATTAATATGTTTTTGATCAATGTGCTATACGTTTACCGCTTTGATATTACGTGAACTGTATATAAAAATTATGCCGAAAACCCTTCTCTTCTTACCTCCGGGGATGTGCTTACTGGTTGAGACTCCCCATTCTATTAGTGTCATACCCAAAATAAGAAAAGAGGCCGGACAAGTTACTAAGCTGGACTATCCCGCGGGTCACCGGTACGTAGCCCCCTCCTCGACTCGAGTTGTCCGCTCGGGTACACAGTCTAGAACCAATAAAATCAGGATATTGAGCCTAGAATTAGGACGTTTATTTGCATCATATCTGACTTAGGGGGACTCAACACAGGGGTTGGGTCCGTCTAGGACAGGTGACCTGAATATGAAAAGACCATCATGATTATATATTGTATTTATTTGTCTCGGGCCATCATGTTGACCGGTTAGGAAAAAAAATTAAGGGGAAGGAAAAGAAAAAACAATTGTTAATTTTAGAAGAAAAACCGACATTCAGAAACTGTCGAAACTCTGGCGAAATTTTTGTGAAAGAATTTATAAATAAGAAATTATTGATTTTTAGTAATTTGTTTTTGGGTTATGGAAATAAATAAAAAAAAATTATTGTTATTTGGATTTGCCAATAAAAATAGAAAATCTTGTCTTCATAAAATAGTTTGGATATTTAATTTTGCCAAAAATTTAAAAAAATGGTTTGGTCTAAAAAATAATTTGACCGAACTACGCTGATTTGATTCTCACCATGTGTGAGATACGTAGGCAACCCTCATCGGGTCCAACCACACCTTTTTGCAAAAAATAGCCAAAAAAATGTCAATTTTTTTTATTTTGTTATAAATAAGTCGGGTGATGCCGTTCTTGTTTAAAATAAGCCGAATGTCCCTCAAAAGGACGCCGAAAGGCCGTTTTTGCAAGAATAGTCACTTTGAGTCATTTTTGCGGGCACAGCCTTGAAATATTCCCTCGCAGAACTGGCGAAAGGCCGTATCCGCAAAATTAAGTTAGAGTTATATATCATTTAAAAAAAAACCAAAAATGTCAAATAAATCAAATGTGTTGTTTTGACAAAATGGCCAAATGTCTCAAAAATGTGCCGAAAGGCTGTTTACACAAAAAATAATCATTTTAACAATCTTCAAATTGAATTGTGAAGGGCCGTATTTGCGAAATTAGGCTTTATTTTTGGAAATTAAAATTGCGAAAAATAGAATAAAAATATATTGTCTTGTTTTTTTAGAAGTCATAATAAATGATTAAATTATTTTAATAATAAATGTGCAGGATGAGCACGATTCAAAATGAACCTTTTTCA
>MU744476.1:0-14772 GCA_026770625.1 Nicotiana glauca | reverse complement strand
AAATTCACATCTTACGAGATAAAATACACTCAATTAGAACGGACGTGTTGTGCTTTGACATGGGTGGCACAGAAGTTGAAACATTATTTGTCAGCCTATACCACCTATCTCATTTCTTGGTTGGATCCATTGAAGTACATCTTTCAGAAGCCCATGCCTATAGGGAGGCTCGCCAAATGGCAAATCTTGCTCACAAAATTTGATATTGTTTATATAACCCGCACTGCGATGCAAGCACAAGCAGTTGCCGATCACCTAGCGGAGAATTTAGTTGATGATGAATATGAACCGTTGAAAACATATTTTCCTGATGAAGAAGCAATGAATATTGAAGAATTAGAACAAAATGAAAAGCCAGGTTGGAAGTTATACTTTGATGGGGCTATTAACAACAAAGGTGTTGGAATTGGAGTTGTGATCATTTCAGAGACAGGTCAGCATTATCCTGTTACCACTCAACTTCGTTTCTTTTGTACAAACAATATGGCTGAATATGAAGCATGTATATTGGGATTGAGAATGGCTATAGATATGGGTGTTCAAGAGATTTTGGTCATAGGTGACTCGGATATCTTGATACATCAGATTCAAGGAGAATGGGAAACTCAGGATTTAAAACTCATACCATACCGACAATGTTTACATGAACTATATCAGCGGCTTCAGTCCATAGAATTCAAGCACATTCCGAGAATCCACAACGAGGTGGCAGATGCTTTGGCCACTTTGGCATCAATGCTACATCATCCAGACAAAGTTTATGTGGACCCATTACAAATATAGGTACGAGATCAACATGCTTATTGTAATACGGTAGAAGAAGAACTCGATGGTGAGCCGTGGTTTCATGATATTAGAGAATACCTCAGAATGGGAATGTATCTGGCACAGGCCACAGGGGATCAAAAAAGAGCTATAAGACGATTGGCAAGTGGATTCTTCTTTAGCGGAGGGGTTTTGTATAAAAGGACTCCAGATTTGGGTTTGCTAAGATGTATAGATGTAAAACAGGCTGTAGCAATTATGGCTGACGTACACACAGGAGTATGTGGGCCACATATGAGTGGGTATGTGCTAGCAAAGAAAATCCTCAGAGCAGGATACTACTGGCTCACTATGGAACGGGACTGTATCAGCTTTGTGAGGAAATGTCATCAATGCCAGGTACATGGAGACTTGATCCATTCTCCACCATATGAGTTGCATACGATGTCGGCACCATGGCCTTTTGTTGCTTGGGATATGGATGTCATTGGGCCAATCGAGCTAGCAGCATCTAATGGGCACAGATTTATTCTAGTTGCCATTGCTTATTTTACTAAATGGGTAAAGGCAAAGACGTTCAAGGCGGTAACAAAGAAGGCAGTGGTCGATTTTGTACATACAAACATCATTTGCCGGTTTGGAATTCCGAAGGTGATTATTACGGATAATGGGGCCAACCTTAACAGTCACCTGATGGCAGAAACATGTTAGAAATTTAAAATTAGACATCGCAATTCTACACCATATCGTCCTAAGGCGAATGGAGCAGTTGAAGCAGCCAACAAGAATATTAAAAAGATTCTCCGAAAAATGGTAGACGGATCGAGATAGTGGCACGAGAAATTACCATTTGCTTTGCTGGGATATCGCACTACTGTTCGCACTTCAGTAGGTGAAACTCCTTATTCATTGGTATATGGCACGGAAGTAGTAATACTCGCAGAAGTTGAAATACCATCTCTTCAAATTATTGCGGAGGCAGGAATTGATGATGATGAATGGGTCAAAGCCCTACTGGAGAAATTGAGCTTGATTGATGAGAAAAGACTGGCGGTAGTATGCCATGGGCAATTATATCAATAGAGAATGTCCATAGCCTATAACAAGAAAGTACGTCCGCGAAAATTTAAAGTCGGGCAATTGGTATTGAGGCGCATCTTACCTCATTGGGCAGAGGCGAAAGGAAAGTTCGCTCCTAATTGGCAAGGGCCATTTGTTGTATCACGAGTGTTGTCTAATGGAGCATTATATTTGACAGACATAGAAGGAAAATGCGTAGAGATGGCCATCAACTCTGACGCGGTCAAAAGATATTATGTATGATTTCTTTCATGTATCTAATTGTATTTGTCATATTTTGAAATTGAAATGATGAAGGCATTTTGTTTCACTATCCAAACACTTTATCCATTGCTATCCCTTTGAGCCTTATTACTTTATTCTTTCATACCCCTCTTTCGGAATCAACAATAAAGTCAAAGAATGAATGATTGAAATGTCAAAGAAACGAAGAAAAGAGGAAGTTGAAAAAGCAAAAAGTTGAAAAAAAAAGAAGATGAAAAATGGCAAAAGAAAAGGAAAAGAAATGAAAAAAAAATGCAAAAGAAGAAATTTGAAAGAAGAGAAACATCGGAACAATGAAGCGATTTTATTGACCGAACTATATTTGACTTGATCCCGAAAGGGTACGTAGGCACCCTTACTGAGGTTCAGTCACAACCAAAGGAAAGTCCAAAGAATCCCCAAGATTGAAACTGGGGTAGAAGTTATGATCATTGTGGAAGATATGATTCCAGAAGTTGTAATTTTTGAAACCCAAGATTGGAAATTTTGAGCCTTTATACCTTTCTTTTTAAAACCCATCCAAAAGCCACATTACGGTCCAAAGAAAGACCTTCTGATTAATTTCAAGGAATGACAGTACAAGTAGGTGAAGAAAAACATGCTATGGACAATACTCTGATACCTGAAGATGAAAAAAAAATAATAATAAAAAAATGAGAGAGTCTTATTGGTAAAAACCCTCACGGGCACCGTAAGACGATGTGAGTTGAGAGAAATAAAATGAGAGAGTCTTATTGGTGAAACCCTCACGGGCACCATAAGGCAAAAGTGAGAAAGAAGTTTGTGGGAGAAAAGCGGCAAAGAAAGCAAAGTTTAGGTTTGTTAAAAATCGGGTGGTGAAATAAAGTTGGCAAAAATGGCAATTGACAGTTGATTGTTTGGACAGACTGGGTCGGTTAATCTGAATGCATGGCATAATCAAAGGAATCAACCTTCACACTCAGATAAGTCTCGTCCTTTTATTTTGAAAGTATTCCCACCCTCAAAATTTCGGGGTCATTGCATTTCGTTTTTCTTTAAATCTGTCAGTTGAAGCTAATTACCAGCTTCTCAGTTATATGACATAACAAGATTGGGGGTTCATCAAAGGACAATTGAAACAAAAGGACATATGAAATCATATAATTGGAGGAAAAGTAAAGGGAAGGAAACAACAAGAGAGAGAGTCACAAGGAAAACAGTTGGGCTCAGAGAATTTTGAAAGACAACCAGAAGTTATGGCAAGGCAATATAAAAAGCAAGACGGAGCAGACTAAAAAGTGGAAGTAAGGCCAACAAGAATGCCAGCAGCTAACCACCGTTTTATACTAACAAATAGTTATTTGATAAGAACAAGGACAAAAGATTCAAATTCTTACTAATCACTTTAAAGTGAATATGACCAATGTGGATAACAAGGGAGCACAAAGTTTAGCAATCAGGCGCCCACTTGAATAATACGGGAATACTTTTCAAGTTGCAATCAGGCGCCCACCTGAATAATAAGGGAATACTTTTCAAGTTGCAATCAGGCGCCCACCTGAATAATAGGGGAATACTTTTCAAGTTGCAATCAGGCGCCCACCTGAATAACAAGGGAATACTTATCAAGTTGCAATCAGGCACCCACCTGAATAATAAGGGAATATCTTTTCGAAAGTTTAGCAATCAGGCACCTACCTGAATAATAAGGGAATACTTTTCAAGTTGCAATCAGGCGCCCACCTGAAGAATAAGGGAATATCTTTTCAAAAGTTTAGCAATCAGGCACCCACTTGAATAATAAGGGAATACTTTTCAAGTTGCAATCAGGCGCCCACCTGAAGAATAAGGGAATATCTTTTCAAAAGTTTAGCAATCAGGCGCCCATTTGAATAATAAGGGAATACTTTTCAAGTTGCAATCAGGCACCCACCTGAAGAACAAGGGAATACATTTCAAAGCAAGATGTTAGCAGGCGCCCACCTGAAGAACAAGGGAATACATTTCAAAGCAAGTTGTAAGCAGGCGCCCACCTGAAGAATAAGAGAATACATTTCAAAGCAAGATGTTAGCAGGCGCCCACCTAAATAACAAGTGAATACATTTCAAAGCAAGTTGTAAGCAGGCGCCCACCTGAAGAACAAGGGAATACATTTCAAAGCAAGATGTTAGCAGGCTCCCACCTGAAGAACAAGGGAATACATTTCAAAGCAAGTTGTAAGCAGGCGCCCACCTGAAGAACAAGGGAATACATTTCAAAGCAAGTTGTAAGCAGGCGCCCACCTGAAGAACAAGGGAATACATTTCAAAGCAAGCTGTAATCAGGCGCCCACCTGAAAAACAAGGGAATAATTTTTCAAAAATAGTAAGCAGGAGTCTACCTGAAGAATGGACACAGTCAAAGTTATGCAAGATACAAGTGCAACACAAGAACAAGCTGGAAGGCATAGATAGGATTTTTGTAAATCATAGAGCATAGCTTAGGCTAGCTTCTTTTATCTTTACCATGGTGTAATAAGGAGATCAACAGGCAGTGACAACAAGCAACAGCAATAAGATCACAGCTCCCCGGTAGTCTCAATTACCAGACATTCCTGAACTACACTGACGCGATTCCTGTTTAACCCAGGATATGTAGGCAATCTTTGAAGCAGGGTGCGGTCAAAACTTTCAAAAATGCTTCACACGGAATATGCGAATGGGCAAAAATCCCTCATTACTGCTTACTTATCTTTGCACTGAAACTCTGCATGTTCCTGAGCAAAGAGGGGCAGCTGTGAGCACGTGATTTTTGCCCCAAGCAAATTGTTTCAAAATATAGGCAAAAATGATTTTGAATTTGTGTGGCAATTTGTTGATAATTGTTTGATTAATAATAACTCATGAAATAAGTAGAAATACTAGGACTTTTTTTTAATTTTTGAAAAGAAAATTAAAACAAAATACATTTTTGTATTAATTAGAAAATACCAAAAATATAGGAAAATTACTTTTAATTCTAGAAAAATCAGAAAAATTAAAAGAAAATACGTGAAATAATAAATAAGAAACATAATACGAAAATACAAAAAAAATAATAAAAAGAGATAATACAAGAAAATACAAAAAAATAAAATACAAAATACAATATATAATACAAAATTGGGCCAAATAAATTCAGCAGCCCAAACGAATTAATACACAGACCAGGCCCAAAGGAAAATCAACTGGGCTGCCTATACATAAACCAAAACGACACCGTTCCAAGTGGTTGAATCTGGACCATTGAAAATTTGATCAAACGGCCCAGGAGTAACGGTTGTCTAACAAATAAAACGACATCGTTCATCTAAAACATTCAGGGTCATTCATTTGGTTCATCCAACAGATGAAATTCAAGGCTTCATTTAATCACACGATGTCGTGTGATGTGAAGTGAATCCTGGCCATTCGTTTGATCTAATCCAATGGTTGGTGCATACATATGCACATTAAATATAACAAAAAGAGCCGTGTATTCATTATACACTTTTCATCTCTAATATCAAAACCTAGCCGCCCTAAAGTTCTCTCAAATGCCTGCCGGAAACCTACCGGCGGAAAATATTACCTTCTCCGATCAAACCACCACGAACACCCCTGAACCACCATGAACTCCTCTTTCACCCTATCTATCTATTTTCCTTCAAATCAGACCCAAACTCCTCAAATCTAGAAAAACAAGTCACCGGAACCCTAGCCGGCGACCACACTTTTGAACCAGTGATCATCCTTAACACCATACAACCGTCTCTTTATCCTCTTCAACCCTACCTAATTAGTTTTCCTCGAATCAGCCCCAAACTTCTCGAATATTAAAAAATATATCATCTGAACTTCACTCCAACAAACATTTTTTAACCAAAAATTACCCTCCATCAAACCCTAACCTCTCTACTATAATCTTTCCACAAAAAGGACTTGAAGAGTCTGTTGGAGGTTCAACAGTCAAGAAAATAATTCCTGAATTCTGATGCCGGAAAATCAAGAAAAAAAGAGAACAAGAAAAGAAAAACGAAGAAAAAGAAGAAAAATATAAAGAAAGAAAAGAAAACATATGAAAGCTAAGTACCAAAACCCTATTTTTCTCTACTTGTGCTTCTGTTTCTTAACTTCTTCTACTCCTTCTGTTTCTGAACCCATGAGTAAAATATAAAGTCCACTACATGCTCAAACCTTTCTGTTCAATCATGAAAACTTGACCATGTGTTTATATGATTTTTGATTTGAGTTATTAATCAAAATTGCATGCTTTATATCCGTTTAAGTTTCTTACTTGAATAGATCTATTTCTGATTGAACAATTCTGTTAATGGATTCAACCTATATCCAATTTTTCCTATGAGTCCTGTTAATTGAATGTTTAATCACTATTTGGCTATATTAGTAAGATGTTTAATATGGGTCGTTATTGTAATGTAATTTTGACTCTTTGACCTTTTCTGGATTTCTGATTAGTTACTGGGTCATAAATAGGGTTATGTCTGCAAAGTGTTATTTCTGGGTTGCTTAAAAATGGCTATAATGAAAAGCTTACTTAAATGAGGCTATGTGTTAAATACAGTTTTGACTTCAAAGTCTGATTAAACATAGAGGCCGATCGGGTAAATAGGAATAAAAGACAAGGGTAAAAGGGGAAAGGATAATTGGTGTTCTGAAAATAATTTAAAGAGTAAGGGTATTAAAGACAAATATGCTTGGTTTTTATGTGATTAATTAAATAATAAAGGGTATTATAGGTACAATAAAAGGGTAAATAGGTAGAAATCACTAGCAAGTGAGGGTAATAAAGACATTTACGCTTAAATAGAATAATGTAGAATACACTAGAACCTTCTAGCAAGGGTTCAAGTGTATTCACGGTTAATTTGTGCATACCAAACTGAAAATAATTTAAAAGAAAAGGGGTGGAAATCTGAATATTTAATTCAAATTTCCCTCCCATTTTTGTTCTATAAATAGGTCTTCTTAGGCCACCATTGAGAGGTTCAGAATTTTGAAAGTAAAAAAAAGAAGGTTCAGAAATTGGATAAGTCTGAAAATACACAGAAATTGTTTTCAATCACTGTTTCATTGGTTTATTTGCAAGTTCGAGTAGGGAACTCTTGAGTCCTGGTGTTTTCGTCTACTGTTCTTCACTATTTGGTTGAAGCTATTGGGCTTTAATCGTAATTTTGATCCTGTTGCTGTGATATTGTGGTGTTATTGCTTGGATTCCTACATTTTGCTGATCTTCTTCTTCCTTATCACCTTAGAACTCATTGAGTTTCATTTCAATTTGACCAGGTACACTCCTGATCTTCAAGGATGTAATTGAAGTTCTGAAGAAATGAATGCACATTAGTTTTTCTTCTATATTTTTTAATTCTGTTCTACTTGTAGCTGTAGAATACTTAGAAATTGTGTAATTCATTAGGAATCTATTGTATAATTTGGATTTGGACTGTTTGAACTATGATCTGAAATTAGTAATTCTGTAGAAACGTTAGTTTAGAAGTTAATATAGGAAAATATAGAATAGACTAGTTTAAAAAATGATCACCTAGATTTATAGGTTCAAAACTGGTCGAAATCAAATTAAGTACTGTTAAGCTTCATTTATTTTTCTGAAATTAAGAAGTGAATATGAAATCTTAGAATACTTTCGTTGTTTAAAGTTTCTGGACTAGTGACTGTCAATAAATAATGAAGTAATCAGATACATTTGACTCATAATGTTGAGGTGTTGAATCTGTTTAAATTTCGTATTAATTCTGAGGTGTTAGATATGAAATATGAACACAGTATGAATGATGGTTCAGGATCTAGTCGGAAAATATGATTAACTGTATAATTAGTTTAGCCATTTCGAAGTAACAAGTAAAACCAAATAGACCTGAGTTTGAATGAATACATATATATCGATACAATTCGACTGATACAATTTAAAAGCTAAACGTTGATAGATGAATAAAATTGGAGTTACATTTTAGTTGAAAGCTGATATTGAAGTGGTGATATTCATATAGTTTTGCCTAATAAAATGATTAAATCTGTTTCAAACCTAGCTGATAATCTTGACAAGCCCAGGCGGATGAAATTGGATTCAACCGTGGAAATTTCTGAGCTTAAAAGACCGGAAATTGTAATTATAGATTGGGCTTTAATTAGCCCTGTGCCTACTTGTGCACTTCTATTGAATTAATCCAAATTCCAGGCCCAATAATGTATAGTGGCCTGGATATGAGCAAATGACAATAAGAATTGTTATAAAACTGCACTATGATTATGTTAATTAAGGAAAAAAAACAGTGATAGAAAACATAGCACGACCTAGGTTTGACCTCTAAAAAATACAATGAGACGAGCCTCGTTATAAGCTAAAATACACGGGGCCCTCAAATAATTGTTATAATATTTTTAGATTCGGAAGGACCGTTTAGCTAATTTCACGGTCTTTCCCAAAGTAATAAGAAACAGATACCGTAGGCACAATTTTAATATACATTCTCAAGTACGGGTGCACATTTATGTGACCCAAATCCTACTCTCAACGAAGTCGAAATGTATCTAAAGCCACAGGCATACTGGTACGATGTGGTTAAGGAATGCATTTTTACGACGTTGCAATTCTTTAAAATTGAAAAACGGAACACTAATGCACATAATAAAAAAACATATAATTGGAATCAGATAAAAGCAAACACAACAGTTGAGCGACCGTGCTAGAACCACGGAATTCGGGAGTGCCTAACACCTTCTCCCGGGTTAACAGAATTCCTTATCCGGATTTCTAGTTTGCAGACTGTAACAGAGTCAAACTTTCCTCGGTTTGGGATTAAACTGGTGACTTGGGACACCATTATATTCTCAAGTGGCGACTTTGAAAACTTAAATAACCAATCCCGTTCTGACCGTCCTTTAATTGGAAAAACTCCTTATTATACCCTTCGCCGGGTGTAACTGTAAAAAGGAGGTGTAACACCAGTAATTCTAGACGACGAGTTGTGTCCGTTAGAGAGGTTTGGTAGACTTCAGCGTCCAACATTCAGCGGTACTGAGGGCGAGGATGCCCAGGGATTTCTGGACAAGTGTCAGCGGATGCTTCACACTACAGGGATCTTAGAGTCGAGTGAAGTGTCTTTTACCACCTTCCAGTTCTCAAGGCCAGCATTTACATGGTGGGTGGAGTTCGAGAGGCGTAGGCTTGCAGGAGTAGTACCCCTTACTTGGCAGCAGTTCTCCACTCTCTTTTTGGAGAAGTATGTGCCGTAGTCTCGCAGAGAGGAGCTGCGCTGACAATTTGAGTGGTTGATCCAGGGTGATATGATAGTGACCCAGTACAAGTTGAGGTATACGTAGTTGGCTAGACATTCTAATAGGATGACCCCGTCCGATCGGGAGAGGATCAGGAGGTTTGTGGATGGCCTCAACTATCCGATTTGTATTTTGATGACTAGGGAGAGGATAGTAGCAGCTTCATTTGAGGAGGTAGTTGATATGGCTCGTCAGATTGAGATAGATCATCGCCGGGAGCGTGATAAGAGGGAGGCCAAGAGGACTCGAGGTTCAGGTAGCTACAGTGGTGCTCCATCTAGGGGCCAGTTCCAGCAGGGCAGAGGTCGTTCTTTCAGGCATCCTCAGACAGGTCGCCCAGAGTACAGTGGGGCTTTTTCTCACCGTGGCCGCTAGGGATATCAGCAGGTCCAGTCTTCACTCAGTGCCCTTCCAGCTCAGAGTTCTACTCCTGCCTCTTCAGTCTAGGGTTCATCTGCAGTGAAGGGTTCCCATCAGTCCCCTTCTCTAGCACCGGGTAGATGTTATGAGTGTGGTGAGTTTGGCCACACGAGGAGACAGTGTCCTCGAGTTCGTAGTGGTTGGTCTCAGCAGAGGGATCAACCCTCCTCTTCTACTCCATCTACTTCAGTACCATCCCAGTCAGGTAGGGGTGGGGGTCAGACAACTAGGGGTCACCCTTGGGGTGAAGATTGATCGAGCGGTGGTCAGGCATTCTATGCGCTTCCAGACAGGAGAGACGCTGTTGCATTCGATGTGGTTATCACATGTATTATCTCAGTGTGCAACAGGGATGTTTCTGTTTTGTTTGATCCCGGTTCTACATACTCCTATGTGTCATCATATTTTCCCATCATTTGGGTATCACCCGTGGTTGTCTTGCCTTGCCTGTGCATGTATCTACCCCAGTGGGTGATACTATTATTATGGATCACGTATATCGATCTTATCTTGTTACTATTGAGGGTCTGAAGACCCGAGTTGATTTGCTGTTATTGGGAATGGTAGACTTTGATGTGATTCTAGGTATGGATTGGCTATCTCCGTACCATGTTATCCTGGATTGTCATGCCAAGTCAGTTACGTTGGCCATTCCAAGTGTTCAGAGGATTGAGTGGCTAGGTTCGACTGATTATGTTCCCAGCAGGGTGATTTCTTTCTTAAAGGCCTAGTGGATGGTTGGGAAGGGATGTTTATCATATTTAGCATTTGTGAGAGATGTAAGAGCTGAGACTCCTAGTATTGATTCTGTTCCAGTTGTACGGGATTTCCCAGATGTGTTTCCAGTAGACCTACCGGGCATGTTGCCGGATAGGGATATTGATTTTAGTATCGATTTTGTGCCGGGCACTCAGCCCATCTCTATTCCTCCCTATCGTATGGCACCAGCTGATTTAAAGGAATTGAAGGAGCAGCTTCAGGAACTCCTTGATAAGGAGTTCATTCGCCCGAGTGTGTCACCGTGGGGTGCACCGGTCTTGTTTGTTAAGAAGAAAGATGGCTCAATGAGGGTGTGTATTAATTACAGGCAGCTGAACAAGGTAACAGTGAAGAACTAGTATCCTATACCGCGTATTAATGATTTGTTTGATCAGCTCCAGAGAGCAAGGGTATTCTCGAAGATTGATCTTCATTCAGGTTATCACCAGCTGAAGATTAGGGATTCTGATATTATGAAGATAGCTTTCAGGACGAGATATGGGCATTATGAGTTTCTAGTTATATTTTTTGGGCTAACTAATGCCCCAGCCGCGTTCATGCATTTGATGAACAGTATGTTCAGGCCGTATCTGGATTCCTTTGTGATTGTGTTTGTTGATGACATCTTGGTATACTCGCGCAGCTAGGAGGAGCATGTGTAGCATTTGAGAGTTATATTGTAGAGATTGAGTGAGGAGCAGCTTTATGCAAAGTTCTCCAAGTGTGAGTTCTGGCTTGGGTCGGTGGCTTTTCTGGGACACGTGGTGTCTAGTGATGGTATTCAGGTTGACCCAAAGAAGATAGATGTGGTGCAGAGTTGGCCCCCATCCTCAGCTACGGAGATCCGGAGTTTCCTCGATTTGGCAGGGTATTATCGCCGGTTTGTCCAGGGATTTTCATCTATTGCTTCGTCCTTGACCAAGTTGACGCAGAAGGGTGCACCATTCGTATGGTCGGATGAGTGCGAGGAGAGCTTCCAGAAGCTCAAGACAGCTTTGACCACATCTCCAGTGTTAGTCTTGCCATCAGCTTCAGGTTCTTACACCGTGTATTGTGATGCTGCGAGAGTTGGGATTGGATGCGTGTTGATGTAGGAGGGTAGAGTTATTACTTATGCTTCTCGTCAGTTGAAGCCTCATGAGAAGAAATACCCTGTTCATGATTTGGAGTTGGCTGCCATAGTTCATGCCTTGAAGATTTGGAGGCACTATCTATACGGTGTATCTTGTGAGGTGTATACCGACCATCGTAGTCTTCAGTAGTTGTTCAAACAGAAGGATCTAAATTTGAGGTAGCGGAGGTGGCTTGAGTTGCTCAAGGATTATAACATTACCATTTTATATCATTCGGGGAAGGCCAATGTAATGGCCGATACCTTGAGCTGAAAAGCGGTTAGTATGGGCAGCTTGGTTTATATTCCAGTTGGGGAGAGACCCTTTTCAGTTGATGTTCAGGCTTTAGCCAATCGGATGGTGAGATTAGATATTTCAGAGCCGAGCCGGGTGTTGGCTTGTGTGGTATCTCGATCTTCCTTGTATGATCGCATTAGAGAGCGTCAGTATGATGATCCACATTTGCTTGTCCTTAAGGACAGAGTTCAGCTTGATGATGCCAGGGATGTGACTATTGATAGTGATGGCGTGTTGAGAATGCAGGGCCGGATTTGCGTTCCCATTGTTGACGGGTTTTGGGAGTTGATATTGGAGGAGGCCCATAGCTCGCGGTATTCTATTCATCCAGGTGCCGCGAAGATGTATCAGGACTTAAGGCAGCATTACAGGTGGAGAAGGATGAAGAAGGATATTGTGAGTCATGTAGCTCGGTGCCTCAACTGTCAGCAGGTCAAGTATGAGCATTAGAGGCCCGATGGTGTGCTTCAGCATATGGATATTCCCGAGTGGAAATGGGAGAGGATTACTATGGACTTCGTGAGTGGTCTCCCTTGGACAACAAGGAAGTTTGATTCAGTTTGGGTGATTGTGGACAGGCTGACCAAGTCCGCACACTTCATTCCTGTATGTACTACCTATTCTTCGGAGCGACTAGCCGAGATTTTCATCAGAGAGATTGTGCGGTTGCTTGGGGTCCCAGTTTCTATTATATCAGAAAGAGGTACTCAGTTTACTTCTCAGTTCTGGAGGACTTTTCAGCGAGAGTTGGGTTCACAGGTAGAGTTGAGCACAGCGTTTCATCCTCTGATGGACGGGCAGTCCGAGCATACCATTCAGATATTGGAGGACATGTTGCGTGCCTGTGTTATTGGCTTTGGAGGTTCTTGGGCTGATTACTTGCCTCTTGCAGAGTTTGCTTACAACAACAGCTACCAATCCAGCATTCAGATGGCGCCATATGAGGCTTTATATGGGAGACGGTAGAGATCTCTGGTTGGTTGGTTTGAGCCCGCCGAGGCTAGGTTGTTGGGGACAGAGTTGGTCCAGGATGCCTTAGATAAGGTGAAGGTGATTCAGGATAGACTTTGCACAGCTTAGTCGCGTCAGAAGAGTTATACAGACCGGAATGTCCGGGATGTATCTTATTCGGTGGGCAAGAAGGTTTTGATGAAGGTTTCGCCTATGAAGGGCGTCATGAGATTTGGAAAGAAAGGAAAGATGAGTTCGAGGTTTATTGGCCCTTTTGAGATACTTAGGAGGATTGGAGAGGAGTCCTATATGCTTGCTTTGCCACCCAGCCTATCGGGAGTCCATTCGGTATTTCACGTGTCTATGCTCCGGAAGTATGTTGGGGACCCATCTCATGTGTTGGACTTCAGTACAGTTCAGTTAGATGATGACTTGACTTATGTGGAGCCTGTAGTTATTTTGGGTCGACAGGTTCGGAGATTGAGGTCTAAGGATATAGCGTCAGTGAAGGTGCAGTGGAGAGGTCGGCCCGTGGAGGAGGCTACTTAGGAGGCCGAGCGGGAGATGCGGAGCAGATATCCTCACTTGTTTGAGACTCCAGGTATGTTTCTTGACTAGCTCGAGGACGAGCATTTGTTTTAGTTGGGGAGGATATGACAACCCGACCCGTTGTCTCATGTAATTCCATCCCGTTTTCCCCGTTATATGCTTATTCATGTTTCAATATGTGTACTTGGTGAAGTTGGATCAATTCGGATCGAGTTTGGTAGGAAATGGGACAATTAGTCTCTTTAATAAAGGATTAGTTTGAAAAAGTCAACCGGATGTTGACTTCAAGTTAGAGGGCTCGGAATTGATTTTTGGTGATTTGGTTAGCTTTGGGGGATTATTTGTGACTTATGAGTGAAATCGGAATTTAATTTGGAGTTCTGGTGTAGAATTAGGCTTGAATTGACTAAGTTTGAATTTTGGCTAACTCCGGTTGATAGGTGAGATTTTGATCTGAGGGTCGGAATGGAATTCCGAGAGTTGCAGTAGCTCCATTAGCTGATTTTCGATATGGGTGCAAAGTTTCAGGTCATTCGGAGGTGTTTAGGTCAGGTATTTGATCGAATGTGCAATTCGAAAGTTTTTAAGAAACTTAGGCTTTGATTTGATAAAAATTGAGGCTTTTGATGTTAACGTTAGCGTTTTGATGATTCGAGCAAGTTTGAATGAAGTATTAGATCATGTCTGTGCTTTTGGTTGAGGTCCCGGGGGCTTCGGGGTGATTTCGAATGGTTAAACAGAGGTTTTAGGCATTTTTGTTGCAGCAGATTTTTGAACCTTCTGGTATTTCCGCATCTGCGGAAAAGGAGCCTCTTAAGCGGTTCTGCAGATGCGGTGGGGGAGCCGCATAAGCGATCGTCAGTGGCCCAGGGGAGTTTCGCATAAGCAGAAGTTTGGACGCGTAAGCGGTTCCACAAAAGCGGAAAAAGCACCGCAGAAGCGGAGCAGGGAAATCGCAGAAGCGGATGTCTAATCGCATAAGCATGCCTGGGGAATTTAGTGAGAACTGCATAAGCGGTCAATCGGCTGCAGAAGTGGTCCCGCATAAGCGGTGGCGGGACCGCATAAGCGAAAATCGTTGAAGGATTTTAATTAATTAGTGTTCGCGAATTTTTGAAGGAGAAAACATTTGGGGCTTCGGACTTAGGCGATTTTGGACGATTTTGAAGAGGGTTTCGAGATGTCACACCTCCTTTCGGCTCGCCCCGACCCCGAGGGGCAAAAGGGGCGAACGGGGAGTTTTTCCAATTAAAGTGACAATATTCGAAGCGGGATTATTTTTGTTTATTTCAGAGTCGCC
>MU744473.1:50444-62697 GCA_026770625.1 Nicotiana glauca | reverse complement strand
CTTTGCACGAAAACTCTTCGTGTTTCCGGGCAAAGAGGGTCAGCTGTGAGCACGTGATTTTTGCTCTAAGCAAGTAATTCCCAAAAATTCAAACAAAATAATTTCTTTATTATTTTATAATTTTTTGTGAATTTTTGTTTCATTTTTTGATAATTGTTTGCATTTTATTGTGCGCATTTAATTCATATGAAAAATACAAAAAACACTTGGCATTTGCATTCAAGGTTTAATTTCAAATTCTAGGATTAGTTAGTAGTTGAAATATCAAAAATAGTCATTTTCGCAGGTATAGTTTTAATTTGTCTTAGTTGCTTTTAAATTAGGAATTATTACAATTGGAAATTAGGAAATATAATTTTTAGAGTCTATTTGGTTTTGGTTTTTTTTAGTTAGTTTAGCATTTTAAATAAAATCAGAAAAATAAAAATGCAAAAAGGAAAATAAAAAATAAATAAAAGCAATTATAAAATGAAAAGAACAAAAAGAAAAGGGTTGTTTTAATTGATTTGGGCCATTTGTTAAATAACATTCCCCAGCCCAATCCCAACTCACCCCAGGTCAGCCCAACCCATGCCCAAAAATCCGGTCCAGACCCCCCACACATAAAACGACGCCGTTTGGCATTTGTCAATCCTGGCCCTTCATCCTCTTCAATCTAACGGCCCAGATTTCGTCTCATTTAATAAATATAACTGTCCAAAATTTTGCCAAACCCTAGAGACCAAGGTCGCCTTCATCGTACAAGCCCCCCCACCGTTACACCACCGCCTCCGCCCTAACGCCGCCGGCCGAAAATTGCTGCCGCCGCCGGCGAAGCTCCAAATCACCCCAAAAACACACCCCTGATTCTCCCCGTCCTCCTCTATTCGAATCCATAACCTATTTCTTTCAAATCCCAACCCAACTCCTCGAATATTAGATCGAATTTTCTGGCCAAAATATAAAAGCTTCCAAAATTCCCCAAAATCACACCACACCCTCACCCGTCCTTCCTCATCACAAATCTTCACGTATTTGTTGTCAAACATCACTATATCTCATCAAATCGTCAATCTAGGGTTTTGAAATTAAGGCTGTTTTGGGATTCAAAGGCTCGTTTGGGTTTAAGTTGATGTTACATGTTTATTTCAGATAAAATAAACATGCAACATTAACTCGAAGCCAAATTTGGGATGTCAGTCGAGTTTGAGATTAAATCTGTAAGTCTTCTCGTGTTTTTTTTTCTTTATTTTTCTTTGTTCTCTCTTTGATTCTCAAGATTTGTTTTGGGGTGTTAGTTAGGCAGTTTGTTCTAGTAACATTGGTTAGTTTTGATTTAATCTTCATTTTTAAGTTTAATTCTGATCTTTGTTAGTTTCTGGTATCTTGTTAGTTTAATTAGATTCCCTGTTAATTAATCGGATTAATGTTTAATGCATGAAACACAATTATGATCTTGTAAATTGTTTTAGGAACTAATTCTGTTTTGGTAATTAGTTTAGTTCAAATATGCTTGATAGGGATTTTAATTCAGTAGTATAGGTTTAATTTCTGATTAATTTGTTAACTAGGATCCTAGTTTGTTCTTATTAATTTCTGTTTGTTTTGTTTCCTTGGATTTTATTCGAATTTAGTTTAAATACAGCTCATAATTTTGTTTTAGTGGTTTATTAGTAGTTGAGACAATATTAGTGGTAATTAGTACTGATTAGGTTCAATTTCAAGATTGGTTATAGTTTATTTAGATTAAATAAGATTAACCATAGTCAATATTAACTAAAGTAAAGGGGTTTGGGTTGGTCAGTAATTTCAAGAGGGTTTCAGGGGTAGTTTAGGCATGAAAAAGGTTAGTTTTATTAGAAATGGTAAATTCAAAGCTAAGGTAAGGGTAGTATAGGTATTGTATAGGTAAAAGAACACCCTAGGGCCTTCTCGAAGGGGGATTTAGTGTAAGTTTTCTGCATTTTAATGCAGTAACTTGGATAACAAGGCATTAATTTAGGGTCTAATAGTCAAAATATGAAATAAAAGGGGGGAAAATAGTGAAAAGATTCCAGAACCGTCTGCCCAATTCTTTGCCTATAAAAGGCACTCCTAATGCCTTCACTAACAAGGGAGACACCCCTGAAAATTCCCAGAAGTTTTGGAGCTCAAAATTCCCTCCCAAAACACCCTCTCTAGATCTGATCTAGATTTGAATTCAAAATTTCCTTCTAGTTGTAGTTCTATATAGAAAAAAAAAATAGACATTCAGTAAAAACTCAAAAAATAGCATAAAGCCACAAACAAATACTGTTGCATTGATTTGAAGATAAAAAATAGTTCAAATCTCTCTATTTCTGTTCTGTACTTAGGTGTTCAGAGCATCTGAAGGTGTTAAGGTTCATTTGAGTGATTTTTGGTCGTTATTAATTGCTGAATAAGTTCTGTAATTCCTAGGTCAAATTGTGATTGCATTTGAGTGTGTTCAAGTAGTTTTGTGGTCAATTGCCTGGGCTTTGCTTGGTTTCGAACTTCTCCTTGGTCATTGAATTGATTCCTTGCTGGTCACTGCTGTTGAATCTGCTTGCTGTGTTAAATAGCTCTTCATTGAAGCTAATCTGTAATTCATTTCCAGGTACACTTTGTCAATTCAATGTGATGTAGATCCTCCATGCTAAGAGTTGAGATGAAGAATGTTGTTTATAATATGCTTGGCTGCTCATCTTGTTTTGATTTCATTTTAGAAGAACTGTTAGTTATGTTTCCATTCCTATGGAGCTGTATTTGGATTGTATGAAGTATTGTTCTCTTTCACTCATATAAACCTGTCGATTCTCTGTTAAGTTAATAGAATAGTATGTTAGTGATAGGTTATTTCCTGTTAGTTGTTAATTGTTAGTATGTGAGCTGGATTATTAAGCCATTAAAGGATTTCCTATGTAGATCTCGTAGTTAGAAACTTGTTTCAACTAGTGTTAGCTCATAGTAGTAGAATAATATATTTTAGATCCTATTCCATTCGAACTAGACTGAGTTGAGTTGATTAATCATGTTTGTTAATTGAAGCTTTAACGTGATTTTAAACAAGTTCAGTCATCACTGTTAGCATTCAAGTTTTACTGAGTTCGTTAATAAATAGGTATGAACTTTCACTAAATTTTAGATTGTACCTTTGTTTAGCCTTTCACCTCCAGTAGTGAAATAGTTAAAATAGTCTTAAAATCAAACCTGGCCTTCATCATTTGAGCAAAATAACGTGTCAATTTCAAAGGGGATTGGGTTTTGGAATTAGTTAGATTAATGTGTTCAAATGTGATATGTTAGTCCAGGGAATCTATCCCTCAGCCCTGAATAAGGCTTGTTCCGTCAACGCCCGGATTGGGCCTGCCTCAGGCCTATGTTTTGTGATTGTTAAAAGTCTGATCCGGCACGCATATTGGGCTGTGGGGCCCAAATTTCAAATTAATTAAGATTTTTCTTTCCTCTTATTTTTAGAGACAAATTAAGTAGATAATTGTAGTTGCTTTTAGGTCGGCCTTAAAATAAAATAAGACGAGCCTCGCCAAATAAAATACAAAATGCAGGGCCTTCAAGAAATGATATATAAAAATACTTAGAATTCGGGAGGACCGTTTAGCGAATTTCACGGTCTTCCCCAAAGATAATAAACGCGTACTTGCTTTAGGCGCGCATTTTAATAATATTACCTTCCTAAATACGGGTGCACATTTATGTGACCAAAATCTCAACGAAGTTAAAATGTGTCAAAAACCACGGGTGCACTGGTGCGACGTGGTTCGAGATGCATTTCACGACGTTACAGTTCTTATTAAAAATAAAAATAAAAGCAGTTTACTAATAAGAGGCACATATGTTAGAACATGTTTTGAAATCAGATAAAACAAATACAACAGTTGAGCGACCGTGCTAGAACCACGGAATCCGGGAATGCCTAACACCTTTTCCCGAGTTAACAGAATTCCTTACTCGGATTTCTGATTCGCGGACTGTTAACAAAGTCATAAGTTCCTCGGTTCGGGATTCAACTGGTGACTTGGGACACCATTAATCTCCCAAGTGACGACTCTGAACTTTAATAACAAATCTCGTTCCGATTGTTCTTTAAGTGAAAAAATTCCTTTATGCCCTTGCGGGTGTAGCGAAAAAGGAGGTGTGACAAGGAGAATCGATTGGAGGTAAGATTTTGGAACTTAAAACTCGTTCTTATTGTGAAATCCACCTAGGAATTCATGAAAACTAAGCCTAAAATTGAAGAACTAGGGCTTGAGATTTTGAAATTTGATTTGGAAATTTGATAGGTCATTTGAGCTCGGATTTGAGAGTTCTTGGTATGTATGAACTCGTGAGAAGATAATAAATCTATTGATGTAAAAAATTTTGATTTCCGAGAAGTGGGCCCGGAGCTCGGGTTTTGGTAATTTCGGGATTTGTGCACGTTATTGATTGTTTTTGCTTGAGCTTTGTTCCCTTAGCATATTGTGATGTATTCGCTCTGATTTTGGATAAATTTGACGCGCGTGAAGGCCGAATTGAGGGGCAAAGGCGTCGCGAGCTAGAGATTTCGCCAGTTTGAGGTGAGTAATGATTGTAAATGATATTCTGAGGGTTTGAAACCCCGGATTTGAAACCCCAGATTTGCACACCGTAGTGCTATATTGAGGTGACTTGCACGCCGGATAGCGAGCGTGGGATAGAGCACCGTTGGGGATTGTGACTTGGTCCATCCCGATTGATGATTTTACTGTGTATTTAACTGAAACTTATTTGATATTATCATGATTTGGGCTGATTGCCAAAGTTGGGCTTCGTACCAATTATTTGAAACCTTCGGGGATTTTATCACTATTTCCTCACTATTTGTCATACTACTTGAACTCAGTCCTGCTGATTACACTGTTTTACAACTTAGCCGTTTTAATTGAACTTTGAGACTTAAATGATATTTCCACTATTGTTTGGGTTGAGCACTACTATTTTATTGATGCCCGAGAGGCTTATGATATTTTCTGGACTGAGTGAGGCCGAGGGCCATATGTGAGGATATGTTGAATGATGTGAGGAGGCTTTCAGGTCTCGAGTGTATTGTGAGGAGGCTTTCAGGCCTCGAGTGTATTGTGAGGAGGCTTTCAGGCCTCGAGTGTATTGTGAGGAGGCTTTCAGGCCTCGAGTGTATTGTGAGGAGGCTTTCAGGCCTCGAGTGTATTGTGAGGAGGCTTTCAGGCCTCGAGTGTATTGTGAGGAGGCTTTCAGGCCTCGAGTGTATTGTGAGGAGGCTTTCAGGCCTCGAGTGTATTGTGAGGAGGCTTTCAGGCCT
Source organism: Nicotiana glauca (assembly GCA_026770625.1). Lineage (NCBI taxonomy): Eukaryota > Viridiplantae > Streptophyta > Magnoliopsida > Solanales > Solanaceae > Nicotiana > Nicotiana glauca. Next base: position 57,401 of record MU744473.1, on the reverse strand, counting down.
CGAGTGTATTGTGAGGAGGCTTTCAGGCCTCGAGTGTATTGTGAGGAGGCTTTCAGGCCTCTAGTGTTATGTGAGGAGGCTTCTAGGCCTCGAGTGTGGTGTGAGAAGGCTTTCAGGCCTTGTTTTATATGCCACGAGGTGGCTTGATATTGTGCTTGGGCCGTAAGGGGCCCCTCCCTGAGTCTGCACACCCCCAGTGAGCGTCGTCGACGAGATTTTGGATTGGGCTGCACGCCGCAGCGATATGTGGATCGGGCTGCACGCCGCAGCGGTTACTATATGATACTGTTTTGAGAGTGATCTGAGAGAGAAAGCCCGAGGGGCTGAGAGAGAGAGCCCGAGGGGCTGGTACTGTTTTGAGATATTGCCCGATGGGCGAACTTTTATGTGCTCATCTTGCATATTTATTTGCCTCTTTACCTGTTATACTGTGGTATTTGTGCCCGAGAGGCGGATTTTTTTTCTGTGCTTATCAGCACTAACTGCTTTGAAACCGTTTTTGTAACTGTTGAAAAGATCATTTTCAAAAGAGCTTTAAAGTGAGCCAAGATATTTCTAAAGATTTCACAGCCTTACTGTTTTCTCAAAGGATTGTACCCGGCTTCTATACAGCATGATAGTTTGATTTACGTGATTTCTTACTGCTCGGTTATTATTTACCTTTATTACTCACTGAGTTGGAATACTCACTTTACTCCCTGCACCCTGTGTGCAGATGCAGGTATCTATTCACCCGATAGTGGGTTTGGGCCGATCAGAGTCAGAGCTATATGAGTTAAAGAGGTGACTGCCAGCGTTCGCAGCACCATTTTTTTCTCTTTGTTCGTTATTTTGGTTTTGTATATAATAGACCATGTAGTTGATTTACTTTTTGATAGATGCTCGTGACTTGTGACACACCGATTAGGGCTGTGTTGGGTTGTAATTTCGTTAATTAACATTATTAAGTCATATTTTGTTGTTCATTTATGCTTAACTAATTTCGAAAGAGACGAGTTGGGTTAGTGGGCTGGCCTTGTATTCACGAGAGGCGCCAGCACGACCAGTGCGGGGATTGGGTCATGACAGTAACACAATGATCTCTAACCAGAATTTAAAACCAATTAGAATTTGGATCTCTAGCCAGGATTTAACTATAAGCATTTTGCCAGAAAGTTGATTGGCACAAATTTTAAATCCCAATAAGAGTTGCAATCAATAATATTAAATAGAGAAAAATGAGTAATTAAATAAAAACATTACCATTTAAATTTATTAAATACTAATAGTATTCCTGGTTATAGGAAAAATCGTGTTAGGGAACGTTTCTGCTTAAATGGGTCTTATACGACGCAGATTCGGAGTAAAAATTGTACGAGTACTCTATTTGGTCGCCCCCATTTAACCTTTACCCATTTTTTAAAATTCTTTTACCTAGTACCTAAACTTTAAAAAACTTCAGGCTGCCTCCTCCTCCTCCTCCTCCTCCTCCTTCTTCTTCTTCTTCTTCTTTTTCTTCAAGTGACAGTGATTTATATTGTGTTTGTGAACATATTTTAAGGTAGTTTATGATATTTTACAGTGGTGAGCTGCTGTGGTGCTTTACTTTTTACTATCGCTTAGGGTTTCTTCTTCTTCTTTTTCTTAATTGCAAAATGAGTTCGTTAGATTTATTGTTGTTTTGACAAATTGATGATTGTGGTTTATTCTTGATGATATTTAGAGGTTATGTTTCAAATTTGAGCTCATTCGGAGTAGAATTAGGTGTTAAATCGTATATTGAATTTTTAAAATTCGAAGAACAAATTTATGTTTTTAGGCATTTTGCACTTCAGGCCCATTTGACCTTAAGTGCATGAAAACATTGGTTGCACTTTAGAACCTATTTGACCTTAAGTGCATCAAAAGTGTATTTTTTTTCACTTTAGACTTATTGGCCTTAAGTGCATGAAACCATTGATTGTATTTCAGACCTACTTGGCCTTAAGTGCATCTAAGTGCAATTTTTTTACTCTAGACTTTTTGGCCTTAAGTGCATGAAACCATTTGTTGCACTTCAGACCTATTTGATCTTAAGTACATGTGAAGTGCAATTTTTTCACTCCGGACCTTTCTGACCTTAAGTGCATGAAAATATTTATTGCACTTTAGACCTATTTGGCCTTAAGTATATTTTAAGTATAATTACACTTTAGACTTAATTGGCCTTAAGTGCATTGCACTTCGGACTATTTTTTTTAACTTCAGACCCGATAAGTCTAAAGTTTATCGTGAAGTAGGTAGGTTTGAAATTTTTTTGAAAAGTGGGTATAGCTCAATTATGATCCTAAAATTGAGTATAGATGCAAAAATATCAATCCGAATTTATTCGAGTTCTAATATCGAATACTGTGTGGGAAACAAACAAAAGATACTATATAATAATAGTTCTAGTAAGATACAAAATGTGCAAGGGTCCATTGACTTGAGATTTAGAGCCCGTTAATTGCAATTCCGTGGCAAGATTTCCGGAATTCCCACTTTCCCCAATGAATCCCAGAAAATCATCTTTCTTTATTACTATTTCAGTAATAATAAAATTCACCAAAATCGAGATGAAAACAAATGTAGTAAAACGAAATGTAAAAAATTAGACAAACGTATATAAATGCATCCCCGGCAATCATAAGAAAAAGGGCCAAATGCTTCTCCTATAATTTTCCTGCCGAACCCCACTTTGCACGTTTGCATAGGTCAGTGTCTCTATGCTTCCAAATTTTATTTGTTTTGATCCACATATCTTGTGGGGTTTTGCCTTTTTTTTTTGCTACATTTAATTTTTTGGGTATATTTCCATCTAGTTTTTAAGCTTATGATTGTTGTTGTACTATTAAAAGTCGGTAGTTTTTNAAAATTTTTTTTTTTTTTTTTTTTTTTTTCTTTTTTGTGTTTATTGGTTATGTTCATGTAGTGATCATGTTTCTGTATTATTTGTATCATTGCGGGGTGGGGGGTTTGGAAATAAATATTATAGTTGCAATTCTTTGATTTGCAAAAAGATGTAATTCTGATGGCTGTAAAGGTTTCTGCTACATATTTCTGTCTGAATTGGAAGTGTCTGTGAATCAATGATTAGTTTAAAGATTCTTCTTTTTAATGAGTTCTTTTATTATACTATTATTGGATCAGATTACCTTTCTCTGTATGAGTAATGAAGTGTACAGAAGTTTAGTTGATTGTTGACCAACAAAAAGCATGAGTGAGAAAGGATAAAGATTCAGAGCGAAAAGGGCTAAAATAAGTTGCTTTTAACTAGTTTCAGGATATTTGAAATGCAGAAGGAAAAGTTCCACCTTTATGGTATATGTCTTTATGTTCATGAAGAAGTCTGGGTTTCTAGTCTAGCATTAAAAACTAGAAACAGCAGATAGTTGCAGTACTTCTGTTTGTGGGGCAGGGGGATTGTGCTCTGTTTTAAAAATAGTTGGTTAGTCGGTTGAGTCTGTTTAAACCTTCTGCACAAGACACAAGTTAGAAAGTAGTTCTAAAGCTAGCACGAAATAGAAAGTAAAGGACAGGAAATTTAAATGCAGTAAAAGAAGATGATACCAGGATCTTTATATTGGTTATGTAATCCTACATCCAGTCCTCTTGGATTACAAGGTTTATCTTATTGAGCTCTTTTGTGTTTTGAGTTGACTACAGCGTTAGTTTTACTCACGCTCATCACCAACAATGTAACTTTTGGTTTTACAAGCTCATCTAAAGAAACTTCTTTTGACAAAACTTTTTCTTCTTCTTTATCTCTCCCTTATTAGCCGAGGGTCGATTGGAAACAGCCTCTCTGCCCTTTCGGGTAGGGGTAAGGCCTATGTACGTATTACCCTCCCTAGACCCCACTTTGTGGGAATACACTGGGTAGTTGTTGTTGTTGTTGTTGTTTATCTCTCCCTTATTCTTTTGGTACACTAGTAAACAGTAGGAATACAGTGCTTTGTACGAAATAAGAAAGAGAGGTTTTGAGCATTGTAAGTTGTGTGTTTGTCCACTGCTGCAATTGTGCATGCCTTGTACTAGCCGTTTGAAACCCTTCCATCAAAGTACTTAGTCATTAGTTGATTCATTATCATTGTCATCATAAAAATTATCTTAAGCTAATGATTGATGCAAAATTCTCTCATTTTGTGCATGATGATACTTCTCCTGTATATTTGGACATTTGGTTTCTCTGTTTATTTTCGTTACACTCTAGTGCTATCATGAATCTTACTATTATCAAGGAGGTTGCAGTAGTTTAGCGGCTAGCATAAAATTAGTCTAGTAAATCCTCTTAATACTGGATATATAGACTAATGTATACAGAAGGATTCATATAGCCGACTCTTATTAATTTCTAAGGTGCTCCGACACTTCAGTTTAGGGCACGCACCCGTGTTGACATGACACTAGTATGGGTGTGGGTATGGGATCCGTACCGGATTTGGTCAAACACTTTTGGATACTTGGACCACAACGGACGGAAAAATTCAATCCAAGATATAATTTGATTCCCGAAATTAGAATCAAAACTAGGATAAATTTGAAGAAAATAACATACCTTATCTACGACATCAATCCTTTACTTATTTACAACTTGAGAATAAAAAAGAAATCCACACTTTACAAGCTATACGTAAGTATTCCACTAAATTTCTTACAAATTTAGAGATATTTTTATTTTTTTTGAATTAATTTTAGCCGGATCCCCGCACCCGTATCCCTACTAGGATCCGTATCTCCGTATCTTAGCATTTACATCTCGAAAGATCCGACCTCTAGATCCGCACCCGTGTCGGACATCCGCACCCGTGTCCGAGCAATTTAGATTTATTTGATATTGATGCGTAATTTAGTGACTGCTTGATGCTCTATTGCTAAGGCCACATTGCCGTATGCTTACAACGGAGACTATGGATTTATATGTCCTTTCTCAGTATGCAACTAAGTGGTTTGGTATTTCAAGAATATTGGGCTATATGATGCTATTTTGTCTATATGGATCTGGCTACAGTTACTTACCCAACATGGGTGTGTATGGATATGTATCCTAATTTATGCGATGACCAATTTGTGATGTTAATGTGTAATTAATGAGAAGCCTATGATTGTTTCATGTTATGTCAAGCATACCGCAAGAATTGAAAATAAAGGAGAACTTCATTCTTGTGTAATCTTTTAGAGGGACAGCAGCTATTGTGATACATCATAATCACACAATTTTGTTGGCTTAAGTCTCTTAATCATGTTTGATGAGAAATATTTTCTAATCTATGCTTGCAAACTGTCTAATTTAAGATTTATTTCATTGTATCTTCAAATTATCATTCTTATTTTGATTTGTTCCTTTTTTTTTTTGTTGTTATTTTCAGAGGAAAATCTGGCATAGTTTTATCTTTTAATGGATACAGATACTTCAGATGCTGAATCGACTAGTCGGAGAGCTGGTCTCTTAAAGGACCAGGTTCGACTGGTTAAGAGAAAAGATTGTGATCGATATGAGATTGTCTCAATACCAGATAATTTGTCATTTGAGAAAGGATTCTTCATTGTAATCCGTGCATGCCAATTGTTGGTTCAGAAGAATGATGGACTGATAATGATAGGAGTAGCTGGTCCCTCTGGTGCCGGAAAGACTGTATTTACTGAGAAAATACTGAACTTCATGCCAAGCGTTGCAGTTATCTCAATGGATAACTACAATGATGCTAGTCGAATTGTTGATGGAAACTTTGATGGTAAGAATGCATTTACCTTTTTTTCCCACACAATGCTTCGAGATGCCTCTGTGCATAGGTTAGAATTAGGTGAATGAGAGTGCAAAGGAAGCTGGTTGATAAGAGGGAAACAACTTTTGAATTTCATCATTTTCTTTAAACGTTTCAGGATTACACCAAAGTGGTAAGAGTAATTGAACTCCGAATGATTGAATTCCTGAGGAAATCTACCCTCTAAATCTTGGTAGAGGAGGTTCACGTCCTAAAATATACCATTGGAGCTCTTTTTTCCTTGGGAAATCCATGATTATTTATATTTCATTGACTCCACTTTTTCCCCCTTTTTAATGAATAAACAGCTGTCATCTTTTTCTTCATGAATTTAATCAACTAAGTTTTTGCGTAAGTATTGTGGGTGCCATAGAATATTGTCCAATTTCTTTGGCTTAATCTCAGATATCCAGTGGAATGAGCAATATGCTTATTTGGATCTGTGTGTATATATATATGTGTGTGTGTGTGGGTTGGTGGGGGGGGGGGGGTCTGAGATATTTTCTCTTTGTTGTTTACCCTGAGATTATGCTACTGATACTTCTGGAATAAACTTAAGAGTTGATGATATGTTTAACAGGTCTTACCATGTTTTTGAAACAGACCCACGCCTAACAGACTATGATACATTGCTGAAAAATATCAATGATCTGAAGACTGGGAAGCCAGCAGAAATTCCAATATATGATTTCAAATCTAGTTCGCGAATAGGATACAGGTCCAGCTCCTTACTTTTAAATGTAAAAGTGTACGTTCTTATGTGCATTTAGCCATTTTGTGTACAAGGTACTAAACATAAACCAAAACAAGTTTGTACACCTGTTTTTGGACTGCGTACTGCATTAAGTGTTTGTTATCTGATAAACTTATCTGGGAAACATGTCTAAAGAATTTTGCATATCAATGTATTATCTTTTTATGTTGCATGGAATAAAAATATAACTTGAGGGCAGCTATGTCACATGGACACCATATTTGCCTTGATATGCATGTTGCAGCATTGGCTTAGGTACTTTATATATGGCTTCTTCAAGCTATAAACCATCTTTAAATTCTGTGTATCAGTATTTATTACATAATCGTTTTGATACTCGTGTTTGAGTTTATGCAAATAGTTGTAAAGTGCCATGACTAGTTTTTGTTAGCTTTATGATAACGAGGTGGATCCTTGTTACTTCTTCTGCTTGGCACTTTG
>MU744473.1:11779-28932 GCA_026770625.1 Nicotiana glauca | reverse complement strand
ATGTTTGGGTACAGCGTGTGAAGATTGATATGGTGGTCGTAGGATGGAAACATGCTTGGCAGGAAATTCCGGATGTTGGAATTGGGCCTAATGGCTTATTTGCTTGAATAAAGGAGTATATCTATAGAGTTATCGAGCTAATGTGCTCTACTGAGTTGTGGAAGCACAGGAAGGTGCATGAGGTGTTAAGCAAGTGATTTCAGACTACTTTAGTGTAGTTCTCAGCACGTTTGAGGACGAACGTATGTCTAAGTGGGGGAGATTGTAACGACCCAACCGGTCGTTTTGAGCTCCGACGCGTCATTCAGCAGTTTGAGGCCATGAACAACTTCATCTCAGGTATATTGACTTGTGTGTATAGTCAGAATTAAAATTCAGGAAGTTTGGAGTCAAATCTAAATGGAAATTCTCATTTTGAAAGCTTAAAGTTGAGGTCAAAGAACATCGCTTCAATGAAGGTCCAGTGGCGGGGTCAGCCGAGCGAGGAGGCGACTTGGAAGACCGAGCAGGATATGCGCAGCCAGTACCCTCATCTCTCTGCTACTTCAGGTATGTTTTCTATGCTCGTTCGAGGACGAACAAATGTTTAAGTGTAGGAGGGATGTAACGACCCGGCCGGTCATTTTCGGAATTTACGCCCCGATCCCCCATTAACTGCTTTCCCTAAGTTCATTTCTGCTATTTTGGTTTGCCGGGACGTTCGGTATTAGGATTTGGAGTGTTTTGGGAGACTTAGTCCCTAAATGAGAGTTTGAGAGTTGAAAAATGGTCCGTATTCGGAGCAGTGTAAAGACAACCTCGGAATGGAAATCTGATGGTTCCTTTAGCTCCGTTAGGTGATTTCGGGGTTGGGAGCGTGTTCGGAATGTATTTTGGTTGTCCGTAGCTCATTTAGGCTAGAAATGCTGAAAGTTAGAATTTTGAAGTTTCCGGTCCGACAGTGAATTTTTGATCAGAGGGTCGGAACGGGATTCCGGAAGTTGCTGTAGCACCGTCATGTCATTTGGGATGTGCGTGCAAAATTTCAGGTCAATCGGATGTGTTTTGGTTAGGTTTTTGATCGAAAGCGAGCTTGGTTGGAATTTGAAGTTCTTAGGTTCAAATCATTGATTAATTCGAGTTTCTGGCGTTGTTTTTGGTGGTTCAAGGATTGGTACAAGTTTGAATGATGTTACGGGATATGTCCGTAGGGTTGGTTGAGGTCCCGGGGCCCTCGGGTGTGTTTCGGATGCTCAACGGAGCAATTTCGGAACTTAGGGAGTTGCAGATTTTCTGCTGTGTGTTGCAGACCCTTTTCTTCTCTGCGATCGCATAAGCTTTCATGCGATCGCATAGAGCCTTTTGTGCTGGGCCTCAGTTTCCCTTCAATGCGATCGCACTACCCCTTCTGCGATCGCATAACTCTACCTCCCCATTCTCTGTGTTCGCAACCCCCCTCCCTGCGTTCGCATAGGCCATTTTCTGGGCCTTCACATTTTGTTCTACGCGATCGCATCCCTTTTCATGCGATCGCAATGAAGAAATACCAGGACAGTATTAAATATTTCAGAAACGAGGGTTTTTCCATTTTTACAAAAACTCAAGCTAGAGAGCTCGGTTTTGGGAGATTTTTCGAGGGCTTTTCAGAGGCAACAATTGAGTAACGATTCCCTACTCCCTTATGATTAATACCCACTAATCTAACCTCAAACTCAACCTTAATTTCGGATTTTTGAATGAAAATTGGGGTAAAGTTCTTAGACCTAATTGTAAGGATTTGAGAGGGGCATTTGACCTCCGATTTGGGAGATTTTTATATGGTTAGACTCGTGAGAGTACAAGGGTCCTGAAAATGTAAAAAATTATTCGATTCGTACACGATGGCTGGAGGGGCATTTTGGTTATTTTATCTATTTTCGCGCCCTAGCTTTAATTTTCTATAGTGGAATCAGTTGTTTGCAATATTATTTACGATTTGTAATTGAATTGAATAGATTTGGACCATTTGGAGTCGGATACTCGTGGCAAGGGCATCATTCCCTAGTTGATTTTGTACCGGTTCGAGGTAAGTGGCTTGTCTAACCTTGTGTGGGGGACCTCTCCCCTTAGGACTTCTTATGTGCTGATTTAAATGCCTTGTACGCGAGGTGACGAGCGTGTACTTGTGCTAATTGTTGAAAAACCCACTTTACTTGAATTGTTTAAACTGTGTTTCTCCGTTATTTGACTGATTTCAATGCAAGATTTAATCTGTGTTAAGTTAGAGGAGTATGACTAGATAGAATTAATTGCTTAATTTCTTATTTGCCTTAATTGAAATTACGTGAAGCAAGTTAGGCCAGAATTTAGCTGTGACTTGTATTTGTGTACCTCATTTTCTGAATATTTCCCTGTTTTGGTTGCGCTTTTACATTGGGACTACGGGTTCAATTCCCGGGAGATCCTTTGCTACTGATATGATGGACTACGGGTTCAATTCCCGGGAGATCCTTTGCTACTGTTATGATGGACTACGGGTTCAATTCCCGGGAGATCTTGCTACTGAAATGATGGACTATGGGTTGAATTCCCGGAAGATCCTTTGCTATTGATAAGGTGGACTACGGGTTCGATTCCCGGGAGATCCTAGATATTTAAATGTGATGGACTTCGGGTTCAATTCCCGGGAGATCCACTGGACAGTTGAGGAATACTCGGTTGTGTTATTTTCCTTACTTAGCTTAATTGTCATTGATTTGTAGCTTCTATCCTATTTTTATCGTTATTTCCGATTATTTTCCTTATTTGCACTGCTCATTATTGTTATTATGTTTATTCTCAGTAGGGCCCTGATCTTCCTCGTCACTACTCAACCGAGGTTAGGCTTGGCACTTACTGAGTACCCTTGTGGTGTACTCATGCCTCTTCTGCGCATATTTTTCATGTGCAGATCCAGGTACTTTTGGTCGGGCATACTATCAGTGATCCGGGCGCTATATTTGGAGACTTGAGGTATATTCTGCCGCGTCCGCAGACCGAAGAGCCTCCTTCTACTCTATCTTATAGTTAACTGTTCCATTTCATGTATTCAGTAGTGTAGACATTTCTAGATGTTAGAGCTGTAACTTATGTTCTCTTAGCCTGTGTTGCCCGTGGATTTCCGGGTATTTGGGGGAGTTTTAAAATGCTAGGTGTTAAAGTTTATGTGCCAGGCGGCATTTATATACATTGTTTATGTTATTCAGTTATGATTATAAATTTCGCGAATTGTTATTACTTCCACAACGCGTTAGGCTTACCTGGTCGTGAAGTACCGGGTGCCGTCATGATGTGTTCACAATTGGTGAACTAGGGTCGTGACACACGCGTCATCCTAAGCAGCAGCAAGTTCACCTTAGTCTTTAGCTTTTTCAATTGATTTCTTATATCTTGGTACATGATGTTGTGGTTAACTGGAGAACTATGAAGAGGTTCATCAATGGTTTTTTTGTTGGAGTTCTTTCTAGGGGTGTGCATTCGAATCGGTTTATCGATAAATCGAATCGATTATTTGTTATCGATATCGAAATCGAAAAAATCGAAACCTTATTGAAACGATAACGATAAGCATATGTACAAATCGATAATCGATAAGTAATTATCGATAAGGGTCAAAATCGAATCGATAAATCGAATGCACACCCCTAGATTGTAGACACTTGTTAAATAAGTAATTACCTATTTGTGTAGATTAGTATAACATACAGAATGTATATATATTCCGCTACTATTTTGAAAGCGGCTATATAATATTATTATCCCTAATCTATACCCTTTCCTTTGCCTTACCCTATTATTTCCTCTACCACATTTAAGGAATGATCATATTTAAAGATCAAGGGAATGAAGTTCAAATTAATGGAAAACAGAATTAGCCGTGAAAGTGTATTTTGTTTTGTTTTTTTTATACCGTTAGTGTTTGTGGCATACATTTGATCCCTTACTTTNTATACTTTCCGAGGAATCCCGCAAATTTTCTTATTGGTGTAATCGATAACCGAATCGATAAGCCCCCAAAATCGATAAATCGAAATCGAAGAAATCGAAACCTTATTGAAATAATAACGATAAGCATATGTACAAATCTATAATCGATAAGTAATTATCGATAATGGTCAAAATCGAATCGATAAATCGAATGCACACCCCTAGTTCTTTCCATTGTTATTTTTGCATAATTTGAAATAGAGTAGATGATTTGGATAATAAGATTAATAATGTAGTTGTATCTATAGAGTTATATTTAGGGTTTGAATTTCTTTAGGGTTAGGGTTAGGATTTGGTTTTATTAATTGTGTTCCCATGTATTTAATTGGAATCCCAATTTACAATGAATCTTTTACAACCCTCAAAGAATTATTTACAGTTTTGAATGCATCCATTTTGTTTACCGAATATTCTATTCATGAACTCTTGACCCAACCAGTGTGAATATCTGGTTTGAAATATAATTTTCAATACAAATATTTCATATGAATTTTCTTGGGACATAGTAAGACCAGTGTTCCATCCAAGGAGGCTTAATCTCTATCAAGATTAGCGGTATTTTTTTTAGTATTTGAAAAAAAGAATCCTAGTTAGACTAATAATTTAACCACTAAAATTATTGACATTCTAGTTAGCCTAAAGAATTCTCCATTTTAGTTAGCCTAAAGAATACAGTCAGTGTACGAACAACCTATTATTGGTGCGAGTATCTGGTTTTATTTAAATTGAGTTGTTGTCAAAATTAATGGTGTTAGTTGAATTGTATTAATTATTTCAGTTACCAAAATTGTATTGATAACTAAAAATTTTGTATTTCCATGTAGATATTTTCAATCACATTTACTAACATAACTATTCACATACCAACCTTTTAACTTTTCAATGAAACATTTATGCCTCTTATTTACTCTTCCTATTTTGAATTCAAGACTGTCTTTGTAGTTTATAGAATTAGGACGAAGTCTTCTGGTGAGAATACACGAGTCTGCCTCTTTTTCATATTTAATTCATACGGAAGAATTGATTTAAAAAAATAGACTTTTGAAATGATATAAAAAAGATACAATTATAACAAAAAACACACGAGAAGTGATAAAGATAGAAATCTATAATACAATATAGAATAAAGCTACACCTATTATAATTGGATGAACTTAAAACAAAAACTGAAAAAAGGATAAAACAACACAAACATAATCTAAAAACTAATCAATTTCAATCGGATCTTCAGAAATTCCTTTTCCTTTCACTTGCACTTTGAAGACAACAAATAATGCTGCAATATCAACCAACTCAAATTTAACGACCCAACCTCGCATGGCATCATTGTCCACCACTGTGACGATCCGGTCATTCGTCTTATGAGTTACCACTCCATTTTTCTCATTTTTGCTTCTTTATGCTTTGTTATCAGTATTTTATGTGATCAAGTTGATTAGTTTGCGTTCGGAGTGAATTTGGTAAGAAATAAGACACTTAGTCTCTTTTAAGAAGGTTTAAGTATAAAAAGTCAATCGGATGTTGACTTATGTGTTAGAGGGCTCGGATGTGAGTTCCAATTGTTTGGTTAGCTTCGGGAGGTGATTTGTGGCATAGGAGCATGAGCGAAATGGATTTTGAAGGTCCGGAGTAGAATTAGGCTTGAATTGGCGAAGTTGATATTTGGGCGATTTTCGATTGATAGGTGAGATTTTGATCCGGGTGACGGAATAGAATTTCGAGAGTTTCTATAGCTTCATTATGTCATTTGGGATATGTGTACAAAATTTTAGGTCATTCGGATGTGGTTTGGTTGGGTTTTGATCAAAAGCGTGTTTCGGAAGTTTTTAGAAAACTTAGGCTTGAATTTGATGTGAATTGGTGGATTTGGTGTTGTTTGAGATATTTTGATGATTAGAACAAGTTTGAATGAGGTTTTAGGATGTGTTGGTACTTTTGGTTGAGGTCCCAGGGGCCTCGGGTGAGTTTCAGATGGTCAATCGGACCATTTTTGGAGTTTGGAAGTTGTAGAAATTGAAGGTTCAGTGTTGCAGAGATTTATCTCTTTGCGTTCGTGTAGAAGGAATTGGAAGGCCAGGATTTAAACCTTCGCGTTCGCGTTGAAGGCTCACGTTCGTGGAAGGTTAGGAGTTTGTGCTTCGCGTTCGAATGAGAAAGTTCACATTCACGTATAAGGATTTAGATCTAGTGGAATTTTTTTCTTCGCATTTGCGTGTGGGGGATCACATTCGCTTAGGTATAAAAGTCTAAAGCATCACATTCCCGGAGAGTGAGTCCCATTTGTATAAGGTTAATTTTGGGAAATTTAAAAGTGTGCCTAGCGAATGCGAAGCTGAGGTCACAATCGCGATGAAGAAAGGTCAGAACTGGGCAGAAACTTTACAAGTTATTTCATCCGCGCATTCGGGTCATTTTTCCTGCATAGTTAATCATTTTGAGAGCTTTTTGAAGGAAATCAAAGAGGGATTCAAGGAGGAACATTTGGAGATAAGAATTTCTGAACTTATACTTGATTCTATTGTGAAATCTATCTAGAAATTCATGGAAACTTGAACAAAAATGGAAGAATTAGGGTTTGGAATTTTAGATTTTTGATTTGGGATTTGAGGGGTCATTTGGACTTCGATTTTGGTGTTCTTTATATGTATATAGCTCGTGAGGTGATAAGGAATCTAATGATGTAAAAATTTCTAAGTTTTGAGAAGTGGGCCCAGGGCTCGGATTTTACTAATTTCGAGATTTTTGATATTTTTCGATTGTTTTCGCTTGGGCTTTGTTCCCTTAGCATATTGTGATGTATTCGTTCTGATTTTGGATAGATTCGATGCGCGTGGAGGACGATTTGAGGGGCAAAGGCATCGCGAGCTAGAGTTTTAGCCGGTTCGAGGTGAGTAATGATTGTAAATAATGTCCTGAGGGTTTGAAACCCCAGATTTGCACATCGTAGTTCTATATTGAGATGAGACACGCGCTTGATGATGAGTGTGGGGTCATTTACTATTGGAGATTGTGACTTGGTCCGTCCCGATTGATGATTTTACCGCGTATTTGACTGAAACTTATTTATTATCATCATGATTTGGGCTGATTGCCATATTTGGTCTTCGTTCCAACTATTTGAACCCTTCGGGGATTTTTGTCACTGTTTCCTCACTGTATTGACTTATTACTTGAACTCAGTCCTGCTGTTTTCCACTGTTTTACAACTCATCCACTTTTACTCGGTTTTGAGACTTAAATGATATATCCAAATGATGTTTCGGGCTGAGAACTACTGTTTAACAAATGTCCGAGGGGCTTGTGATGATTTTTGGACTGAGTACGGCCGAGGGCCAAATGTGAGGATATACTGAGTCATACGAGGCTGAGGTCCTGAGATACATTTATACGCCACGAGGTGGCTTGAGTGATGTGAGGCCGAGAGTCGAGAGTTGATGGCACGAGGTGGCTTGATATTGCGCTTGGGCCATAAGGGGCCCCTCCAGAGTCTGCACACCCACATTGAGCGCGGGTACCTATTGTGATCTGAGAGTGAGCCCGAGGGGCTGATATTATTCTGAGAGTGAGCCCGAGGGGCTCATACTGTTATGATAGATTAATACTGTACCCGAGGGGCGGATTTCTATTTGTTATTTACCTGCCAAATTACTTGTTTTACTTTTAAAAATGGATTTTACTTGATTTCTTCACATATTTACTGCTTTAAGTGATTTTATTGCTTTGGTATAGACTGCTTTGTGCTTTTACCTGTTTTCTTGCTTTCAGCCATTATTTATAATTATTACTCACTGGGTCGGAGTACTCACATTACTCCCTGCACCGTGTGTGCAGATTCAGGCATAGCAGATTTCATTTATGAGTGCTGATTCTCCCAGTTGAGGCGGTATTTCGGAGACTACGAGGTAGCTATTGGCGTCCACAGCTCCCGTGCCTCCCTTATCTTATTATTTCCATGTTCTTTGAGATATTGTATCGGATTTCGTATTTAGTAGACTTGTATCAGGATTCATTAGTCGCTCATGACTTGTAACTCCCCGGTTAGGGCTGTGTTGGGATGGTTTCTTCTATTATTATCTATGTTTCCACGAATTATTGCTATTAAATTATATTTTAAACAATTCTATGGTAATTAACTGCTTAAAGAGGTGTACTGTATTGGTTTGGCTGGACTTGTCTTCACGAGAAACGCTATCACGACCGGTTTCGGGGTTAGGGTCGTGACAAGTTGGTATCAGAGCCTAGGTTACATAGGTCTCACGAGTCATGAGCAGGTTTAGTATAGTCTTGCGGATCGGTACGGAGACGTCTGTATTTATCCTCAAGAGGCTACAGAATCTTTTAGGAAAAACGTCATATTCTTGAAATTCTTGTCGTGCGAACTTGTTGATCTGAGAAATAAACTTCTGTTATTCTATTCTCTTACAGATGGTGAGGACACGAACTACCGGACGAGGTGGATGACCACCAGTGCCACCCACTGATTCAACCGAAGGTCGTGGGTGCGGTCGTGGTCGTGGTCGTGGCAGAGGCAGAGCAGCGAGGGCAGCACCTGTTGATCCACCAGCTGCCCCACCTTCGGATCAGGCTCCAACAACACCAGTTCAGGCACCAGCTATGCCAATCGTGATCCCGGGTCTACAGGAGGCCTTGGCACAGATCTTGACAGTTTGCACTGGCCTGGCTCAGGCAGTTTCAGCCACCACAACAGCGGCTACTTCACAGGCCGGGGGAGGCAATCAGACCCCCGCTGCTCGCACACCTGAGTAGGTAGTGCAGGGACTACAGACACCGGAGGCACCTCCAGCCCATCCGATTGCACCAGCTCAGGAGTTCATGGTACCATTTATGTAAGATGATGAGCAACATCATCTTGAGAGGTTTGGTAGGCTCCAGCCTTCGTCATTCATTGGTGCTGAGGGTGAGGATGCCCAGGGTTTTTTGGATAAGTGTCAGCGGATGCTCCGTACAATAAGGATTCTTGAGTATAATGGTGTGGCATTTACCACCTTTCAGTTTTCTGGGACTGCCTTCAATTGATGGAAGGCGTATAAGCAGCGTAGGCCGGTTGGTGCAGCGCCCCTTAGTTGGCAGCAGTTCTCCACTCTTTTCTTGGAGAAGTATTTACCGCAGTCCCTCATAGAGGAGTTGTGTAGATAGTTTGAGTGGTTGAGACAAGGGGATATGACTTTGTCATAGTATGAGTCGAGGTTTTTTGAGTTGGCTCGTCATGCCGTTTGGATGGTTCCGACTGATTGTGAGAGGATCAGAAGATTTGTTGATGGTCTTAACTACCATCTCCGCATTCTTATGATCAAAGAGATAGTGTTGGGTGCTACATTCGAGGAGGTGGTTGATATCGCTCGCGAGATTGAGATGGTTCGCCGTCAGGATTGAGATGAGAGGGAGGCCAAGAGGCCTTGAGGATCGGGCAGTTACAGTGGTGCTCCTTGAGGGGCCAATTCCAGCATGGTAGAGGTCGTTCTTTTAGGCCTGCTCAGTCAGGCCGTCCAGAGTATCGTGGGGCATCTTCGGGCCGTGGTTATCATGGGTCTCAGCAGGGCCAGCCTTCACTCAGCTCCCTCACAGCTCAGAGTTCATCTCGTGCCCTGTCAGCTCAGGGTTCTTCTATGCCGAGTGCATCAGCTAGTCACTCCAGTGTGAGAGGTTCCCTTCAGTCCCCTTCTCCAGCACCTAGGAGTTATTTTGAGTGTGGAGAGTTTGGGCATGTGTGGAGGCAGTGTCCTCGTCGTATTGCTAGTTCATCCCAGCAGAGGGGTCAGCCTTCGACTTCTGCTCCAGTTACTTTACCACCCGCCCAGCCAGCTAGGGGTGGAGATCAGGCAGCCAGGGTTTGCCCCAGAGGGGGAGGCTGATAAGGTGGCAGCCAGGTCTATTTTTATGCTATGCCAGGTAGATCCGATGCCATTTCCTCCGATACTGTCATTTCAGGTATTATTTCAATCTACCACAGAGATGCCTCTATATTATTTGATCCCGATTCCACCTTTTCTTATGTGTCCTCGTATTTTGCTCATTATTTGGGTACGCCTTGGGAGTTTCTTGCCTTACCTATTCATGTATCTACCCCGATGGGCGATACTGTTGTTGTAGACTATGTGTACCGATCATGTGTGGTGATTATTGGGGGTCTGGAGACTCGAGTTGATCTTTTATTACTGAGTATGGTGGATTTCGATGTCATTTTGGGCATGGATTGGTTATCTTCGTGTCGTGCTATTCTAGACTGTCATGCTAAGACAATCACTTTGGCTATGCTGGGTGCACCGCGGATCGAGTGGCGTGGTATGACTGATTATGTTCCTAGTAGAATGATCTCTTTCTTGAAAGCCCAGAGTATGGTTGGGAAGGGTTTTCTCTCGTATCTTGCCTTCGTGAGGGATGTTGGAGCTGAGGCTCCCAGTATTGATTCTGTCCCAGTTGTGAGGGATTCCTCTTATGTATTTTTTACAAACCTGCCGGGCATGCCACCGGACAGGGTTATTGATTTTGGTATTGATCTGGTGCCGGGCACTCAGCCCATTTCTATTCCGCCATATTGTATGGCACCAGCAGAGTTGAAAGAGTTAAAGGAGCAGCTTCAAGAACTCCTAGATAAGGGGTTTATCAGGCCTAGTGTGTCACCTTGGGTTGCGCCGGTTCTATTTGTAAAGATGAAGGACTGCACTATGAGACTGTGCATCGATTATATGCAATTGAACAAGGTAACAATTAAGAACAAGTATCCTTTGCCTCACATTGCTGATTTATTACACCAGCTTTAGGGAGAGAGGGTGTTATCCAAGATTGATCTTCGTTCGGGTTATCACCAGTTGAAGATCAGGGATTTAGATATTCTCAAGACAGCCTTCAGGACCAGATATGGTCAGTATGAGTTCCTGGTTATGTCTTTTGGGCTGACCAATGCCCCATCAACGTTCATGCATCTAATGAACATCGTGTTCCGACCTTATCTTGATTCGTTTGTTATAGTCTTCTGATGATATTCTGGTATATTCGCACAATCGGGAGGAGCACGTGGAGTATTTGAGGCATGTGTTGCAAAGATTGAGGAAGGAGAAAATTTATGCAAAATTCTCTAAGTGTAAGTTTTGGCTCAGGCCAGTGGCATTCTTGGGACATGTTGTGTCCAGTGAGGGGATGCAAGTTGATCCAAAGAAGATAGAGGTGGTGCATAATTGGCCCAGACCGTCCTCAGCTACTGAGATTCGTAGTTTTATTGGTTTGCCAGGCTATTATCACCAGTTTGTTCGAGGATTCTCATCTATCGCATCGCCCTTGACCAAGTTGACTCAGAAGGGTGCTCCATTTGTATGGTCGGACGACTGTGAGGAGAGCTTTCAGAAGCTCAAGATAGCTTTGACCACAACTCCAGTATTGGTTTTGCCATTAGCTTCAGGTTCATATACCATGTATTGTGATGCTTCGAGAGTTAGGATTGGTTGTGTATTGATGCAGGAGGGTAGATTTATTGCTTACGCTTCTCATCAGTTAAATCCCTATGAGAAGAACTACCCCATTCATGATTTGGAGTTAGCTACCATAGTTCATGCATTGAAGATTTGGAGGCATTATTTGTATGGTATATCTTGTGAGGTATTCACTGATCATCGCAGTCTTCAGCATTTGTTCAAGTAAAAGGATCTTAATTTGAGACAGCGGAGATGGTCGGAGTTGCTTAAGGATTATGATATCACCATATTGTATCATCCAGAAAAGACCAATGTAGTAGCCGATGCTTTGAGTCGAAAGGCAGTGAGTATGGGGAGTTTGGCATATATTCCAGTAGGGGAGAGACCTCTTGCGGTTGATGTTCAGGCTTTGGCCAATCAGTTTATGAGGTTGGATATTTCTGAGCCCAGTCGGGTTTTGGCTTGTGTGGTATCTCGGTCTTTATTACTTTATCTCATCAGAGAGCGCTAGCATGATAATCCGCATTTGCTTGTCCTTAGGGACATAGTTTAGCATAATGATGCCAGAGATGTGATCAACGGTGATGATGGGGTGTTGAGGATGCATGGCTGGATTTGTGTGCCTAATGTGGATGGGCTTAGAGAGTTGATTCTGGAGGAGGCCCATAGCTCGTGGTATTCCATTTATCTGGGTGCCGCGAAGATGTATCGGGATCTTAGGCAGTATTACTGGTGGCGAAGAATGAAGAAAGATACTGTGGGATTTGTAGCTTGGTGCCTCAATTGTAAGCAGGTGAATATGAGCATCAGAGATCGGGTGGCTTGCTTCAGCAGATGGTTATTCCCGAGTGGAAGTGGGAGAGGATCACTATGGACTTTGTTACTGGACACCTACGGACTTTGAAGAAGTTCGATGCTAATTGGGTGATTGTAGACAGGTTGACCAAGTCCGTGCACTTCATTCCTATCTATACTACTTATTCTTCAGAGCGGCTGGCAGAGATATATATTCGGGAGATTGTTCGGTTGCATGGTGTCCCAGTTTCCATTATGTCAAATTGGGGCACTCAGTTCACTTCCCAGTTTTGGAAGTCTGTTCAGCGAGAGTTAGGTACTCAGGTGCAGTTGAGCACAACTTTTCACCCTCAGAGGATGGGCAGTCCGAGCGTACCATTCGGATATTGGATGATATGCTACGTACCTGTGTTATTTGACTTCGTAGGGTAATGGGATCGGTTTCTACCGCTTGCAGAGTCTGCCTACAACAACAACTACCCGTCAAGTATTCAGATGGCTCCATATGAGGCTTTGTACGGGAGGCGGTGTAGATTTCCAGTTGGTTGGTTCGAGCCCGGTGAGGCTAGGCTAGGCTATTGGGGACAAATTTGGTTCAGGATGCTTTAGATAAAGTGAAGGTAATTCATGGGAGACTTCGTACGGTGCAGTCGAGGCAGAAGAGCTATGCAGACGGGAAGGTTCGAGATGTGTCCTACATGGTTGGTGAGAAGGTCCTGTTGAAGGTTTCGCCCACGAAGGGTATTATGAGATTCGGAAAGAAAGGGAAGTTGAGTCTGCGATTTATTGGGCCGTTTGAGGTACTTCGGAGGATTGGGAAGGTGGCTTATGAGCTTGCCTTGCCACCCAGCTTGTCGAGTGTGCATCCGATTTTCCATGTTTCCATGCTCCAAAAGTATATTGGAGACCAGTCCCATGTTCTGGATTTTAGTACATTTTAATTGGAGGGTGATTTGACTTATGATATAGAGCCAGCAGCCATTTTGGAGCGTCGACTTCGGAAGTTGATGTCAAAGGATGTAGCTTCAGTGAAGGTGCAGTGGAGAGGTTAGCCTGTGGAGGAGGCTACCTAGGAGACCGAGCAGGAGATGCGGAGCAGATATCCTCACCTATTTGAGGTTTCAGGTATGTTTATTGACTCGTTCGAGGATGAACGTTTGTTTAAGTTGGGGAGGATGTGACGACCCGGCCAGTCGTTTTATGAGTTACCGCTCCATTTCCCCCATTTCTGCTTCTTTATGCTTCGTTATCCATATTTTATGTTATCATGTTGATTAGTTTGCGCTCGGAGTGGATTTGGTAAGAAATGAGACACTTAGTCTCTTTTAAGAAGGTTTAAGTATAAAAAGTCAACCGAATGTTGACTTATATTTTATAGGGCTCGGATGTGAGTTCCGGTGATTCGGCTAGCTTCAGGAGGTGATATGTGACTTAGGAGCGTGATCGGAATGGGTTTTGGAGGTCCGGAGTAGAATTAGGCTTGAATTGGCAAAGTTGATATTTTGGCGATTTCCGGTTGATATGTGAGATTTTGATCCGGGTGTCGGAATGTAATTTCGAGAGTTTTTGTAGCTTCATTATGTCATTTGGGATGTGTGTGCAAAATTTCAAGTCATTCGGGCATGGTTTGTTTGGGTTTTTGATCAAAAGTGTGTTTCGAAAGTTTTTAGAAAACTTAGGCTTGAATTCGATGTGTATTGGTGGATTTGGTGTTGTTTAAGGTGTTTTGATGATTGGAACAAGTTTGAATGAGGTTTTAGGATGTGTTGGTACTACTGTTTGAGGTCCCAGGGGCCTCGGGTGAGTTTCGGATGGTCAATCGGACCATTTTTGGAGTTCGGAAGTTGCAGAAATTGAAGGTTCAATGTTGTAGAGATTTATCTCTTCGCGTTCATGTAGAAGGAATTGGAAGGCCAGGATTTAGAGCTTCGTGTTCGCGTTGAGGGATCGCGTTCACGGAAGATTAGGAGTTTGTGCTTCGCATTCGCATGAGGAGGTCCATGTTCGCGTATAAGGATTTAGGTCCAGTGGAATTTTGTTCTTCGCGTTCGCGTGTGGGGTATCACGTTCGCGTAGGTATAAAAGTCTGAAGCATCACATTTGCGGAGAGTGAGTCGCATTCGTGTAAGGTTAATTTTTATAAATTACATAGTACCAAAAATGGTTATTTAAAATCTGCTCTATTTTTATTTTCAATTTCAACCCCAATTTAACCCAATACCAAGCCCAACTTTTATAGCTAAACCTACCCAGGCCCAATACCCATCCTCTTAACCTGATCCGCCCCAAAACACTTTTAATCTGTGGCGTTGATCACAGAGATCAATGGCCACAATCCACCCTTTCCTTTTTTAGTTCAAACGACCCTTAAACCCTAACCATTTCTCGCACATCGCCGCCCTTGAATCCCCTTCTCTCTGGTTCTCTCTAAAACCCAACCCCTAACCCTAATCACCGTCAACTAAAATCAGCCCTAATCCTTTGAATCCCTGTCCGATCTATGGCATCCTATGGCTGTACGATGCCTCTACTTTTCTCTTATCCCTTTGGTTGTCTGATTACGTGGTTTGTTTTGGAAAGAACTTGAAGAGATCTGGTCCAGATCTCGTTCAAAGCTCTTCAAGGGTTCATCCTTGGTTTGCGAGTGATTCCTACTGAAATTTCATTTTTCAAATCTCTGGTTCAAAACCAGGTTTTCTCTACCCCTCTTTTCTCCTATAAACCCTAATCTTCGGACATGAATTCGTCCGATCTTTGTAGATTCAGAAGGGGTTTTGAGTTTGTCCATGACTTTGCTTTAAAGATATCTTGTTTCTTTACAGTCAACCGATTTTAGCACTATATCTTGGTTTCTTTGCTATCTACTATTTGAATCTCTGCACACCTAAAAATGTTTTCGAATTTCTGTGATTTTTTCTTTAAGTTCCTCTTATTCCTCTACTACTGACCGATTTCAAGCACTATAATACTTCAAGTTTTTGACTTCTATAGCTAGGCTTTCCTAAAATTTTCTTTCTCAAAAACGTTTTGATGATTTTTTGAGTGTTTAAATCTTCTGTTTCTTGTGTGTTTTGACCGATTCCATGAAGATTGCTTTAACCCTAAATTGTTTATGCTAAAACCCTAATTTCTCGGCATTATTGTCTGGATTCTGAGTTCGTCTAGGTTATTTGGGTACTAACTTTGTCCCATGCTTTTATTCTATGATTATTCTTGTGATGACCCGACCCGTCGTCTTATGTGTTGTTGCTCCGATTTTCCCCATCTTATGTTTCTCTATGCTTCATTATCAGTATTTGAGGTGATCGAGTTGATTTGGATTGGTTTTAGTAGGAAATGAGACACTTAGTCTCTTTAAGGAAGGTTTTTTTAGAAAAGTCAAATGGACGTTGACTTATATGTTAGAGGGCTCGGATTTGAATTCCGATGATTCGGTTAGATTCGGGGGATGATTTGTGACTTAGGAGTGTGATCGGAAGTAATTTTGGAGGTTCGGTGTAGAATTAGGCTTGAATTGGCGAAGTTAGTATTTTGGCGAATTCCTGTTGATAGGTGAGATTTTGATCCGAGGGTCAAAATAGAATTCAGAGAGTTGCTGTAGCTTCGTTGGGTGATTTTGGATATGTGTGCAAATTTTCAGGTCATTCGGACATCGTTTGGTCGGGTTTTTGATCGAATGCGCATTTCGGAAGTTTTGAAGAAACTTAGGCTTGAATCCGATGTAATTTGATGGTTTTGGTGTTGTTGGATGTATTTTTATGATTGGAACAAGTTTGAATAACGTTATAGGATGTATTGGTATTTTTGGTTGAGGTCCCGGGGGCCTCGGGGTGATTTCGGATGGCTAACGGGAATTTTTGAAGTTGGAAAATGCTGCAGAAATGCAGCAGTCAGTGCACAACAATTTTGTTCTATGCGATCGCAGGGCTCTAATGCGATCGCATAGGTTTAGCTACAGTACCCAGGAATTTGTTCTATGCAATCGCATAGGGTTAGCTACAGTACCCGAAATTGTATTCTATGCGATCGCATAGTGTTAGCTACTGTACCCAGGAATTTGTTCTATGCAATCGCATAGGGTTAGCTACAGTGGCCAGGAATTTTGTTCTATGCGATCACAAGGCACTAATGCGATCGCATAGTGTTAACTACAGTACCCGGACAGAATGTTAAAAATATTTCATCCGCGAACCCAACCCATTTTCCCACCATTTTTGGTCATTCTTGAGAGATTTTGGACGGGAATTGAAGGGATTTTGACGGGAAGTGATTGGAGGTAAGTCCTATGAACTAAATACATGATTTTATTGTGAAATCATCCTTGAAATTCATGAAAATATAGCCAAATTATAAGAAACTAGGGCTTGAGATTGAAATTCTAAATTTGGGATTTGAAGGGCCATTTGTGGTCCGATTTGGGTGTTCTTGGAATGTACGGACTCGTGGCGAGATAAGGAATCTGTTGATGTTAATTTTATAATTTTTCGAGACGTGGGCCCGGGGCTCGGGTTTTGCAAATTTTGTGAATTTCGATATTTTTCGATTGTTTTCGATTGGGTATTATCCCATTTGCATATTGTGATGTATTCGCTCTGATTTTGGATAGATTTGATGCGCCTGGAGGCCGGTTTGAGGGGAAAAGGCATCGAGAGCTAGAGATTTCACCGGTACGAGGTGAGTAATACTTGTAAATGATATCCTGAGGGTTTGAAACCCCGGATTTGCACATCATAGTGCTGTATTGAGGTGACTTGCACACTGGAAATGAGCGTGGGGTAGAGCACTGTTGAGGATTGTGACTTGGTCCGTCCCAGTTGTTGATCTTACCGTGTATTTGACTGAAACTACTTGTATCATCATACTATGGGCTGACTGCCATGTTTGGGCTTCGTGCCAACTATGTGAATCCTTCGGGGATTGATATTACTGTTTTAGCATATCTTG
>MU744473.1:0-10704 GCA_026770625.1 Nicotiana glauca | reverse complement strand
TTACTCTCTGCACCTCGCGTGCAGTTGCAGGTATTGTTCCCCCCGGTAGCGGGTTATTAGCGGATTGAAGGCATTATTATTGAAGCTGAGCAAGGTGACCGCCAGCGTTCGCGGCACCGGACTTTATCTTTTAAACTCCATATTTTATTTTTGTATATATATTATCGGCCATATAATCGTGTTCAGTCTCCTTTAGATGCTCGTGACTTGTGACACCCCGGTTAGGGCTGTGTTGAGTTGGATTTCCGCATATTTTTATATATATTTCCGCTATTTGGTATTATTAAACCATGTTGCACTATAATTGCGTTAAATAATTATTTTTAAAGGATAAATTGGGTTGACTGGTTGGCCTTGTCTCCACGAGAGGCGCCATCACGACCAGGTATGTAAATTTGGGTCGTGACACTTCTTAGCCTAATCCGATGACTCTTGATCCTAATGTGCCTCTACTGATGTTCTTGGTTCAACTCTTCTGCTAATTCTACATGTCTATGTTCATTTTTTTACCTATTAATGGTAAACCTATATTTTTCTCCTTAAATCAATGATTGATTTGGATTCTTGATTTATTAGTTTCTTTTGTTAAGACCCATTCCTGACTATTTCCTTATTTACAATCTTGAGTAGTTTTACCTTGTTCGATTAACCGTGATATTTACTGATTATTTACCAATCATTTCCTTAATTAAAATTCTGTCTATTTTTCCTTAATTGCTCGTTTGATTTTCTTTCCTTAAATGTGTTTTGCCTTGCTCGTTGGTTGATTAGCTTTAATTAAGGGAAAATTATACTAACTAATATATAATTGATTCGGTGACTTCATTAATTGTAGAAGGGTTGATTCCCTTTACCTTATTTCCCTTGATTCTTATCTGCTATATATGCTCTCCTTTACTCCTTACTTATGGACACAAACATTAGTTCATCTACACTCTCACACTCTCAATGCTTTATATTCTCTTCTGTTCATTGCAATTCTTATTAGTCCAATCGGCTGTAAGCCAAGGCTGGCTACTTGCACCATCTCTACTCTACACCCTGTATTCTCTCCTTAACTGGTATGTTCTGATTCAATTCACATTCCAAGCTATGTGTTTTCTTTGTTGCTGCAGTTCGTCCATTTGTGATTTCCACTTCTATGTGCTATTCTACTCGATATGCAATCAGCTTGCCTAGATTACTGTATCACAAAGCATGTCTAAGCTTATTCTGTTAAAGGCTATAGCGATTATACTGTTTAGCATGCCAATCTTGCTTTAAATAATTGGTTCACTAGCATATCACAAGCTGCATTGTGTGTTTATAATTTCACCTAGCATAACCAAATTCTGCTTGTTCTGTATCTGATTAGTATTTCTAAAATCTTGAATGCTTCATGAAGTGTTTGTCTAGTTTGATCATCTAAGTCCAACTTGTTCTTTTTCACTAACGAGATCCTATTTGTGTTTAAATAATTTGTGTTCTCAACTTAACTTTGCAACTATAATCTGTTTATTTGTTTGCCATTGCTAAGGTGCATTCTAGGTGTCCCGCCACCCCTTTCCTTTGTGTCAAGTCTGTTCCGAAACTATGTGTTCTATGACTTGCTCTGTGATTATAAAAATGTTCGTCATGTTTCTCAAACTATTTATACCCTAACTATCGTCTGGTTTTCAGAAAATTCTTGCCATTTCTAAGACCTTCTTTCTACTGTCTACCAAACTCTTTCAAGTCATTATGCACTCTTATATTACTCTTATATTAACTAAGTCTTGCCCCTCTGGTATGCGTACTGCTTTGAGATCCTTGAGATCTCTCTGAACTCTGGCATATCAGGGCTGGCACTTCCACACTGCACAAAATCAGTTTCTGTTTGGTGAAAATCTAGGTGTGAGCACTGCCCGAGATCCTTGAGATCCTTAGGAACTCAGACACACCTAGACATGAATTGGGCTATAGAACTTTGGGTGTTTGAGATCAGTAAAGTCTTGGTACACCATGACTGTTTTGGGCCTGCTTCAGGCTCCCTATAGATTAATTTCTTTTCTATTTTTATGTAATTTATATTCAGTTCTTGGTAGTGAAAAAAGGGCGGGTAGTTATATCTATTGTAATTATGCATGCATCATGGTCAAACCTAATTGAATTAATATGTGGTCCACATAGTAATCCTTTAAGACAAGGCTTATCCTAAAGTGCACTGGGGTTTCCATAATCCCAACGGACACAACCACGTTCTGTGCATTAATTTGGGGAACTAAATGCCAATATGCTAATCATAAATGTATAAATAGTCGAGTCTGGTGGGGAATAAGAGACTAACTCTTTTGTTTTATAGAAAATAAGGCACGAGGTCCCCAGATTCGATATGGTTAGCAACATCCCACCATTGCTACTAGATTGGTGGGAGGACCTTTCCTCAAGTGCAAGAAACACGTAAGAAAGTACATGGGCAATATACCTTCTCTGCTAAACATTGAGCCAAACAAGAGGTTGATCGAGGCTGCCACTTTGGGATAGTGAAAGGTCTGTGTTTCGTTTTAGCGACATAGAAATGACACCACTTCTAGAGAAAATTGGAGGGCTTATGGGATTGACTTGGGATAGCCCCGGGTTATTGGTGCTGGAGAACCGTACTAGTAAAGGGTTCTTAAAGATGATGGGGTTAAAGAAAAATGCTGACTTAAGATGCCTGAAGGAATATTATATACCTTTCGAGTATCTGTATGAGAGGTACGTCCATAGCAAGTCCATATGTACCTACCATGATGAGATCTCTCTCAGTTCTCTGGGCCACATCCACCGCAGAGTGTTCGTGTTTATTGTATACTTCCTAGGCCTGATAGTGTTCCCAATGAAAAGGGAAAGAATCCACACTAGGTTGGTCATGGTCACCAAGACTTTGATAGAAGGGATCAATGGACAGACATACACCATAGTCCCCATGATCATAGCCGACATCTACAGGGCTCTGGAGCACTGTCAAAGAGGGGTCTAACATTTCAATGGTTGTAACCTATTGCTGCAGTTGTGGTTACTAGAACATCTTCAAAAGGGCCAGTATCGCCAAGAATTTCCGTGAAGGGCTTGATGACCATATTGCCTTCCATCACCCTAAGCAGATGACCTACATTCCGGACAGGTTTGCTCAGCCGGAGAGTGCCAAAGAGTGGGTGGAATGTTTCGACAATCTAACCGAGGAGTAAGTGCAATGGATGTTTGAATGGTTCCCAATAGACAAATTTATCATCAGATCCAGGGACGCTCCGCACTTGGTGTTGATTCGGTTAAGAAGTATATACCCTTATGTCCCTATCCGAGTTATGAGTCAAGCAGGTGGGAAACAGGTTGTACCAAGGGTTGCCAAGATGAGTCATTTTAGAGCAGACTTTCTAGACGACGACGTCCCTTACAAGTGCGAAGCCCAGCATATGTGGCACTACAAAATCATTATGGAAAAGAACACCATTGAGCCCGACATGTATCATCCAGGGTGCGAACCTCTCTACCCAGCGTGGTTAGAAGACAATCAAAAAGGAATGGTGATGCCAGGAGCTGGTCGAGTGAACATAATCATAGACGAAGAATCTAAAGCTCAAGTCGAGTACAACAAGCTATGTAAGAGGGTCCACAACTCTGAGAATGAGCACCGGAAAATACATGAAAAGAATGTGAGGTTGATCGAAGAGTGGAAAGAAATAGCAGTCACGTCCAACAGGAATCTGGAATATCTGGAGCGAGGAATAGTGGAACTGGAGGGTAAAGACATAAAGATGATTAAGGATTGCCAGAACGCTAAAGGAGCTGAAGGAGGGCATCTGGCCAGAGCATACTTGTTGCTGGGTCTGCACGAGCTGGGATAAGGTCCTTCTGGGACCAAATAGGCTAAATTTACTTGCTTTCCTAAAATATAATAAGGCCAAGTTCCAGTAGTGACATATATTTTTTCCGTTCATCTTAGTGTCATTTTGGGATTCGTCTATTTTTATATTATGAAATAAGGCATTTGTTGGCATCTAAGTTCTCCAGATCTATTTGTCGCTAGGCCTACCTCGGGCACAGCGAGGCTCCAAAATTAGGACGCGCATTTACATTCCCGCAACATGTATTTAAATACTGCAACATTTCAAAATCCCTACTAACTTGTTACCTTTTTGTTTTTATTTATTTTTTATTATTCCCACCCCCTTAAGTTGGTTCACTCATACTGGCATCATCAGTGTATCATACCAGATCTAGAGGCCCTCCACCTCCTCCTCCTCCAAGCAATACAAAAGGCAAAGGAAAAACAAAAATGGAAGACTTAAGTGGTATTAAAAAAAAGAATGTTGAGAATGCAGAAACTTCAGACGATCGAAGTACTCCGGCATCAAATGATCTAGTCTTGAGACTGGAACAAAAGATACTGGAGCTACAAGGATAGCTAGAGCAGGTTCGCAACTTGGCGAATTTATCTCTCACCCTGAATGTCCCCGACATCAATCAACAGAACACAAAGAACCTAGAACATCCCCAAGACACACCAAATCAACCTCCACAAAACCCTCCTGCACCACACCAATACACAGCCCCACCATAAAATCTCAATCCCTTACCCATACCAACTCCACCACACCACCACCACCAATCAATCCAGTACCCACCAACCTCTACTTACCACACTCCTCAAAACATACCACAACCCATTCCTGACCCTCAAAACTCAACTAATGACCATCACTACACCCAAGTCCCCGACACTCATCAAAATAACCCCATATATGTGGAGACTATACCTCACTCTACTCATCCAACTTCCTATGCACCAGAATCCTCAGAAAAGTACCAACTCATTAAAAACACGGCTGGAGAACTCAAGAAATTGAAATGCCAGGTTCAGGATGTCGAAGGCGGCAAAGGAATAGAAGGGTTGAACTATGAAGACCTATGCATAAGCTGGATGTGAAACTTCCAGAGGGGTACAAACCTCCTAAGTTCGAGATATTCGACGGCACAGGTGATCTTAAGGTTCATCTAAGGACATATTGTGACAAGCTTGTCGGGGTCGGAAAGGATGACAAGACCCGGATGAAACTCTTCATGAGGAGTCTTACTGGTGATGCTTTGTCCTGGTACATTTGACAGGATCCCCAGAAATGGTCCAGCTAGGTAGGTATGGCGTCAGATTTCATGGACCGATTCAGGTTCAACACAGAAAATGCACCCGATGTTTTCTACATCCAGAATCTTAAGAAGAATCCCACTGAGACTTTCCATGAGTATGGTACGTGGAGGTCAGAAGCGGCCAAGGTCAGGCCATCTTTGGACGAAGAATAGATAAACAAGTTCTTCGTCAGATCACAAGACTCGTAGTATTATAAAAGGTTGATGGTTATTGAAAATCATAAATTCTCTGATATTATCAAGCTTGGGGAAAGGATTGAGGAAGGCATCAAGAGCTGGATGGTAATGAATTTTAAGGCACTACATGCAACAAATAAAGCATTACAATCAGGCGGCATATCAAAGAAGAAAGACGTTGGGGCAGTAATGGTTTCTCAAGGCCCGAAATCTCCACTTACCTATCGAACACCTCCACCCACATATCAAACACCTCCATCCATATACCAAGCACTACCACCTACATATCAACCATCATCTCCCAGATACTCCCAATCAGCCACTGTATATCATACCTATAACTCCCAACCATCTCATTTCCAGTCACCTCCAACTCGCCAAAATTATCCAAGACCAAGACCCAATTTTGATCGCAAGCCATTCAGAAAATACACCGTCATCGGTGAACCCATTGACCAGATGTATGAAAGATTGAAAGCTGCAGATTACGTCATACTTGTTCCTGCTGTGGCACTAGAGAATCCATCCCAAAAGGTCAATCCTAATAAAACTTCTGCATACCATTCTGGTATAAAGGTCACACCACTGAAGATTGTCGAGCATTGAAAGACAAGATCCAGACGCTGATTGACAACAAGGTTATATAGGCAAAGGAGGCCACACCCAATGTTTGTAACAACCCTCTCCCTAATCATAGAGGTAGTGGAATACATGTGATATAGACGAACAAAGAATGGAACCCTGAGGGGTCGATTGGGCTTATTCGGGAAGGTGATGACTTCAAACCCTCAGTCACACTTACCCCTATTATGGTACAAGCTCGGTCACCAATCGAGGTTGAGGTAGCCACATCAGTTCCATTTGCGGTAGAGGTGGATCCAACCGCGGCCACCCCTGTTCCGTTTGAACTAGAAGTGGTCACACCACTCATAGTGACAGTATCAACCTCACCTCCTTTCCATGAAAAAGCGATACCTTGGGATTATGTTGCCAAAGCTAGACGCAAAAGAAAGGCAAAGATAGAGGAATCCGATGCCGCACAAGGAATGACTAGAACCGGGAGAATCTATACACCTGAGCACCTGGGAGGACCAAGTAAGGATGCCACTACCAAGCAGCCTGTCATTGAAACAGGACCAGATGTCATGTGTAGGAAAGTGCAAGCAAAGAAGTATTCCATCATTGATCATTTGAACAAAACCCTAGCTCAGATATTCATCCTGTCACTGTTACAAACTTCAAAAGCACACAAAAATGCTTTGATGAAAGTGATGAGCGAAGCCTACATGCCCAATAACATCACCAGTGGAGATATGTCTAATATGGTAGGACAGGTATTAGAAAGTCACATAATCACTTTCCACAAGGATGAGTTGCCACTTGATGGTCTGAATAGAGCACTGCACATTACAGTGCGATGCGAAGACTACTTCATTGCCAGGGTCTTGGTTGACGGAGGTTCAAGCCTCAATATTTTTCCGCTGGACACTTTGAAAATACTGGACAAAGGTTTCCACAAAATACGAACAGGAAGCATGAATGTGAAAGCTTTCGATGGGTCCCAAAAGGGCCACGATTGGGGAGATCATCCTGTTTTTGCAGATGGGGCCAACCTGGTTCGACGTCGAGTTTCATGTGCTCGACATACCGGCCTCATACAATCTTCTGTTAGGCCGACCATGGATCCATGCCACTGGGGCTGTGGCATCCAACTACATCAAGCCGTAAAGTTCGAATGGAATCATCAGGAGGTGATCATTCACGGAGATTGGAGTAACCCTATTTACATCAGTCAAACCATCCCAGTTATTGGAAATAGAAGAAGGCTAGGAGGGGAAACCTATCATCACATTGAACGTGTCGATGCCGTCGCGAAGGATAAATGGTGGCGCAGTAAAATAGAGAGCATACTAGCATGGTCTAGGTATGAACCCGATAAAGGGCATGGGAAGAATCTCCAAGGTATCACTAAACTGATACGGCTGAAGGGTCATGGTAATACATTTGGGCTCGAATATCAATACATATGGCAAGAGTATAATGATCGGTCACCTCCACGGTGTGGATCGTACTACCCTCTAGAGAAACCAGTGCCACGTTTGGATCAAGCCTTTCAACAGGCTGACACAATATAGGGAAATGCAAAAGAGGAAGCATTAGCTGGGTTAAAGAATCTGTTCTTGGAAGATGAAGACATGGACTACAGTGCAATAATTGAGGAGGAGGAAGAAGGAGGCCTCACTATTCAGATTTTAGAGATGGGATTTATTCTCAAGAACTGGACCGCCATACCATCCCGGGCCTGTTGAGTCCTTGGGTAGCTTGGCAGATTTTATTTTTGCAGCCGCTCTAGGCATTTAAAATTTTCAGTAACTTTGTTTTAAAGACTTGATCGCTTTAAAATAAACGCTTGATTTATTGAGTCGTATTCGTCTGGATGATGTTTAATTTTAATCAAAAGCATTTGCTCTTTATTATTCATTATTATTTTCTATACATTTTCTTTCTACGACATCATTATTACCTTTCCTAATGAACCGGTGACTGTGACATGTAATGAGGCAACACAATATGAGGTCAGTGATTCAGATGAAGAAGATAAAATACCTGAGGAAGTCATCAGGGAGGTTGAAAACTTTGAGAATAAGCCTAAGTCCAATCTGGACGAAACCGAAGCAGTAAACTTGGGGGACGCCGAGATCGTTAAGAAGACTCACATCAATATTCATTTATCACCAACAGAGAAGGAAAAATACATCCATTTCCTAAAAGAATATGAGGATATTTTTGCATGGTCATATGATGACATGATAGGTTTAAGCACATCCATAGTGGCTCACAAGTTACCTACCAATCCAATGTGCCCGCCGGTGAAGTAGAAACTCAGAAAATTCAAACCAGACATGAGCATGAAAATCAAGGAGGAATTTACCAAGAAAATGAAAGCCAAAGTTCTCAGGGTGGTTGAGTACCCAACCTGGTTCGCCAACATTATGCCAGTTCTGAAGAAGGATGGGAAAGTCAGAGTGTGTGTTGACTATTAGGATTTAAACAAAGCAAGTCCCAAGGATGACTTTCCACTACCAAACATACATATCCTGATCGATAATTACGCCAAGCATGAACTCCAATCTTTTGTAGATTGCTTCGCGAGTTATCACCAGATCTGGATGGACGAAGAAGACGCAGAGAAAATAGCTTTTATCATACTATGGGGAGTATACTATTACAAGATGATGCCATTTAGTCTTAAGAATGGTGGGGCTACCTACATGAGAGCCATGAAAACCATCTTCCATGATATGATACACAAGGAGATAGAGGTGTATATGGATGACGTCATCATCAAATCCAAGAGGGCCACAGACCACATAGAAGACTTGAGAAAGTTTTTTAACAGACTAAGGAGGTACAAGTTGAAGCTGAACCCTGCCAAGTGTGCATTCAGGGTTCCTGCAGGAAAGTTATTGGGGTTCATTGTCAGTCGTCGAGGGATCGAGCTAGATTCGTCTAAAGTCAAGGCTATTCAGGAATTACCGCCACCTAATAGCAAAAAGGACGTGATGAGCTTCCTAGGGCATCTCAGTTATATCAGTCGCTTCACAGCAGTCCACAGTCATATGTGAACCCATCTTCAAGATGCTAAGGAAAGATGCTGAGACAAGCTGGATCAAAGATTATCAGAAAGATTTTGACAAAATCAAGGAGTACTTGTCCAGACCACCGGTCCTGGTCCTATACGAAGCCTCTACTTGTCTCTTATCCCCTCGGTTTTTCTATTGTGTGGTTTTTGTGGAAAGAACTAGAAGAGATCTAGTCCAGATCTCGTTCAAAGCTCTTCAAGGGTTCATCCATGGTTTGCGAGTGATTCCTACTGAAATTTCATGGTTCAAATCTCAAGTTCAAAACCATGTTTTCTTTACCCCTCTTTTCTCCTCTAAACCCTAATCTTCATACATAAATCTGTCTGATGTTTGTAGATTTGGAAGGGGTTTTGAGTTTGTCCATGACTTTGCTTTAAAGATATCTTGTTTCTTTACTATCAACCGATTTTAGCACTTTATCTCAATCTTTTTTGCTATATACTGTTTGAATCTCTGCACACCTAAAAATGTTTTCGAGTTCCTGTGATTTTTTTCTTTAAGTTCCTTTTATTCCTCTACTACTCGATTTCAACCACTTTAAATATTCTATTTCTTGTGTGTTTTGACCGATTTCATGAAGATTTCTTTCAACCTAACTTATTTATGCTATAATCCCTAATTTCTCGGCATTATTGTTTGGATTCTGAGTTCATCTAGGTTATTTGGTTACTAACTTTGTCCTATGCTTTGTTACTGTGATTCTTCTTAGCCTAATTCGATGACTCTTGATCCTAATGTACCTTTACTGATGTTCTTGGTTCAACTCTTCTGCTAATTCTATATGTCTATGTGCATTTTTACCTATTCATGGTAAACCAATATTTTTCTCCTTAAATCAGTGATTGATTTGGAGTCTTGATTTATTAGTTTGTTTTGTTAAGATTCATTCCTGACTATTTCCTTATTTACAATCTTGAGTAGTTTTACCTTGTTCGATTAACTGTGATATTTACTGATTCTTTACCAATCATTTCCTTAATTAAAATTCTTTCTGTTTCCCCTTAATTGCTCTTTTGATTTTCTATCCTTAAATGTGTTCTACCTTGCCCGTTGGTTGATTACCTTTAATTAAGGGAAAATTATACTAACTAATATAAAATTGATTCTGTGGCTTCCTTAATTGCAGAAGGGTTGATTCCCTTTACCTTATTTTCCTTGATTCTTAACTGCTATATATGCTCTCCTTTACTCCTCACTTCTGGACACGAACACTAGTTCATCTATACTCTCACACTCTTAAAGCTCGATATTCTCTTCTGTTCCTCCCTATAGATTAATTTCTTTTTTATTTTTTTATGTGATTTATATTCAATTCTTGGTCTATAATAACTATTGTAAACAAACAGCGGGGTGATTAGTGTAAAAAGGGAGGGTGGTTATATCTATTGTGGGTACGATTGGGTAGATATTATGCCTATATGGTATATGTTGATTCAAATGTATTTTTTATGTTTGCTTTATTTCCACACAATTAGAAACCATGCCTATAAGATCTAAATGGCTTTAATAATAGAGATCATGTCTATAGGGTTAAAATCAGTTTTTTTTAATAATAGAGATCATGCCTATAAGGTTAAAATCAGTTTTTTTTAATAATAGAGATTGTCACACCTCTTTTTTACGGCGCTTACACCCCGGCGAAAGGGATATATACACAAAAAAAAGTTTTTCCACTTAAAGGACGATTGAGACGGGATTCTTTTATTAAAAGATTCAGAGTCGCCACTTGGGAGATTTA
>MU744472.1:0-32675 GCA_026770625.1 Nicotiana glauca | reverse complement strand
TTCGCAGGACCCGACTCTTTCCCTATTCCCTCATTATTATTTCCGCAGTTTTGAACAATTGTATTATTGGAGTCTTGTTACTCTGTATTGTTAGAGGCTCTAGACTCATGACCCCCAGGTTTTTGGGAGATTGTTCGGCTTATTTTCATCTAACAGTTAAAACCTTTAGCTTCATAGCTGTTGAATGATAATTAAATAATTGGTTTGAGCTTCATGCTCGGGTTGAGAGTGTAAATGGTCGGGCTTGCCTAGCAGTTTTGTTGGGCGTCATCACAACCGAAATTGGGGTCGTGACATTTGCACTAAATATGTTTGACTTACCTGCATTTATTCTCAATTCTGATGCATTTGAGAAAGCTTGTAGACCTCTTAGCATCAATATTGCTGACTGATAGTTAGCTTTACAAAACAATAGTAGGCCAATCAGCAAAACAAAGATGATTCAGCTTCATTCTTTTGCATTTTGTATGAAATCCAAACTCCTTCATCCCAGACACTTTATTTAAAATTCTGGTTACCATGCATATGACAAAGATCAAGGGCGAAATAGGATCACCCTATCGTAAGCCTCTTTTTCCAGTTATATTTCCATACAATCCCCCATTTATTGTTGCATTGTACTGTGTGGTTTTTATACAGGCCATGATCCATTTGATGAACTTCTGAGGGAAGTTCATTGCATGCAACATCTCTTCTACAAATGCCCACTCCACACTGTCATAGGCCTTCTTCAAATCTATCTTCATTAGGCAACTCTGAGTAGTATTTTTCCTTCTATATAGTCTGACCAAGTCCTGACAAATCAACATATTTTGCACTATTGTCCTTCCTGTAATGAATGCACTTTGATTCTCTGATATGATCATTGGCAATATTAGTCTTAATCTGTTACATAACATCTTCGACACCATTTTTTATATAGTGTTACATCCTGCTATTGGTCTATAATTTCCCACACTTGAAGCATGATTTCCTTTTGGTATCACTGCTATCACTATTTGATTCCACACTTTAAGCATATCTCATTTTCTAAAGAATTATCTTACTGCCTCTATTACATCTTCACCCACTATCTCCCAACTATCCTTGTAAAATTTTCTTCCATATACATCTAGCCCTGGTGATTTATCTCCGTTTATTGCCCATACAGCTTCCTTTACCTCTTTCTCTGTAAACTGCTCCTCTAAAATCTACCTTTGAGATGCAGTAACTACTGGTCCTTATTGAATCAAGCTACTGTTAACATGCTCCCTTTCCATATTAGAGGTTCCTAGCAGTTTTGTGTAAAATTCTATGAAGGCCTTCCCTATTTCATCCAAATCTGTTCTATTCACCCCTTGATCATCTGTTATAGAAAAAATTCTATTCATGCTCCTTCTTTTCCTCATTATACTGTGGAAGTACTTTGTATTCAATTCTCCTTTTTCTATCCACATCACTATACTTCTCTGCCTCAAGAATTGATGTTTTACTTCACTTAATCTTTTATTCTTCCTTAGTAACTTTGCTTCCTCTTCTTGTATATTCTGGTTCAATGGGTCTATTTACAATCTTTGTTGATACTTTAGTAGCTCTTCTTGTGCTTCTTCTGCTTTCCTTTCTATTTGACTAAATTTCTCCCTATTAAGCTGCTTTAGCATCCCTTTCAAATTAGTCAGCTTCCCCACCAGCTCATACATTTTTGTCCCCTTCCTTTTAGTTCTCCACCTTGTGCAACTATTTGTTTAAACTTTGGCGCCAAGCTCCACATATTGAAATATCTAAACACTGGTTTCCTTTTTTGATTCTCTGCCCAACTGATTATTGTTGGACAGTGATCATATGTACCTTCATTCCTATAATGCACCTCTAAATCATGCAGATTAATTATCCATTCTGTATTTATCAATACCTCTATCTATTATACTGTATACTCTATCTTCTCATCTTTATTTATTATTCCAAGTATAAAATGCCCCTGAAGATTTTATCTCTTGTAGTTCACATTTCTCTATACAATTCTTAAAATTCCTTATCTTTGACATTCTCACTTGACTTTCCACTCTATCTTCTCTATTCAGTACACAACTGAAATCACCCATTATAGCCCATGGACCCCTTATTTTTTCATTAATCTTCTTTATTTCTTCCCACAAGCTCTTTCTTAATGCTGCATCATTAAAATCATACACTATAGTAACTGCAAAGACCATTCTATTACCCTTATGTTGTACTTCACAGTGAATTAGCTATTTTGTGACACTTATTATGTTAACATCAAATATCATTGGCTTCCATAACACCCATATTCTCCCCCCTTTATGTTTATTCAAGTTAGTACTATAAGACCAACCACTACACAGGTTAAGAGCAGCTTTTTGAGCTTTGTCTCTCTTGACCTTTGTCTCCAAGAGACCAAATATCCCAACTTGAGAATTGTGCATAAACATATGCATTTCCTTCTGTTTGTCAGGATTATTCACTCCTGGTGTCCAAAACCCAATTCTATCCATTCTTTGGGGGATCTCCCCCTCCCTTCTCCCCTATTACTCCTTTTTTCCTTTCATCACTGCTTCCTGTTACATTTAAATCCCCTACTGTCTGGCTGGTACTTGCCTTCTCTGAGTTTTGTTGTTTCCCTAATGTTGTAAATGCATTTCTTATTTTCAATGGCTCTTCTGGTATTATCATTCCTCTTGTTGCATATTTCCCAGTTCTATACCCTTCAGGAGCAAATTTAAAATACGAAAAATTAAGTATATATTCTCTCGATCACATTACCTCTTCTGGAGGTGAATCATAATATATTTACATCAATAGCGCACTCATATTTACGACTTTATTAATATTATCACATTCACTTCAGGGAATGGATTAATATTTATAAAAAATTCTCGTCCTTCAGAAAATTGAACATAATTATCTGAACGCACAATAATCACATTAAATTGTGATGCTTCAACCTCTTTTAAAATAATTACTACTTCAGGAGCAAATCCAGACGGGCATGTAATATAGAGAATATTTATGTAGTTTATCTTTAATTATTACCATAGAAATTCTAAATTATCACTTCCGGTGGTTATAGGCATATACCACTTCTGGTGGTTAACCAATTTAGTTACAACTAGACTATATAAAATATATAACACTTCTAGTGATCTTACGTTTCTCATGAACTCTACTAAGTTCAAGCGATGCTCGAAAGGAGCAAATTTGGTGCCTCCCAAAATATTTTATCACTCCTAGTGATAATAGGTAGATAGGATGGATTTAAGAAAAATCACCTTTTGGAGGTGACAAATCCCTTTCAATCGTTAGCTCTATACATTCATTGATGCAATATTTATCTCTTACATGTTATACACATTTGCTCTTTATTATACTTTTAATCGCTAAGATAAGTAATTGATTAAACAGATAATACATGATACCTCCAAGCAATTGATGCTTCGGCACTGAACAATCATAATAGTTGAAAATACGCAGGCTAAGCCTTTGATTTCTCCAACGATGTAGAGGCTTCTATATTAGTTTCCTCGGTATTTTGACTTTGAATTATAAATGAACTGCCCATTACAAGTAAATAGACCTACAACGACATTTTTTACATGTCATTTTGAGTCACATAAATATCATAAAATTATTTACCGATATTTAGAGCAAACGTCGTAAATTTCGATGTGGAGAATTTTCCGACATTTATATTAATGTTGGCGAATAAATAGTTACATTCATATACGGACTTTTTATCAAAATGTCACCAGCTTGAGTACAAAATCAATATAGTTACAACATATAAGAAATGTCGGCAATCTTACTCATCCTTTCTACATATACATGCAAAATATCGGTAAATCTTCATTTGTCAATAACTTTTTTTCTTTTTATACTTGAAGGAAGTTAATAATTCTTATCTAATAATAGCATAATCATTCATATAATTTTGATACTACAATGTCATACGCAACAAAAGAATTTCGAATTAAAACAACAGAGATACGTACATATAATTTTTGAAAATCTTATAATACCACTCAGTAGTGGTTCTCAAAAATATAAAGTTTTTCCGCTGTACATATTCAGAACAAGCTATGCTGACTATAAATAGATCCAATGCTGAGTACAAAAATATTAATTCACAACAGTTCTTTGCACAAGTGTTTCTTTTTTTGACTCCATTTTTTGCATATCAACCTGACATAAAACCAAACAATAAAGGCAACAATTAGAAGTTAAAAATATAAAGTAACAAAAACAAATTAGGAAGCCACTTATATAGAGTTATATGGCATATAATATCACATGCAAAGTTAGAATTCGTGCAGCTTAAAAACCTTCCATCATACAAACAAAAATGAAGAATAGACTTACTTGTCACAAAGAAAAATAAAATAATAAGAAAGTTCAAGTCTTCGAATACGAGCCACAATGTAAATATGTACCATAAAGTAAGAAAATGCAAAAAGTGCTTGAACACATCTATATCTGTTTAGTTAACATACAGAATGAGAAGTTCTCTTTGTCCTTTTCTTCTTCCTAATCCCTTCTAACTAAGCATGACATTTTAATTTTAGGATTAAATGATGTTTGTTTAATCATTTGGATAGACTGATACCCTTTTCAAGTAAACCGCGAGAATTTTCTTTATCTCAATGATATTGTGAAGAGTATAACCTTTGACGAGCTGGCAGACCCTGAGTATGCTCCTAACACAACACATTTTCAACACCTACATGGTAATCTTGTTAGTATTTTATTTTAGGTCTAATCAACCAAACAAGCGTCTAGAGGTACTGATAGGTAATACAAACTAGATATTTACTTATCTTAATTTAAGGAGATGATCTTCTTGAGTGACCTGCAGATGAGAACCACAATCAACTAGAATTCAGAGGCCATATTTGGTTAATGACCATGTTATAGAGGTCATTTTTCTCCTAGAAATACATAGTAATATCCATATTCTTACTCATGAAAAGCAGAATGTCATCTCCTGTGAGGAATCTAACATTATAAGTCGATGAGGTTAGTTATTTGGTCCTACAGCTTCAAGTTTTTCTTCCTTTGGTGAACTGATCTTGAGTATTTATGTGTCAGAGAAATATAATCTTGCTTGTTTTTCTACTAAAGTTTTGGCATTATAGGTATCAATAAGTTATTCTATTATACTAAAAGATTGTTCTATCGGACTTAAATATAATCTTACCCAACTAAATGCAAAAGCGTGATATTTCCTGTAAGGCATAGTTCAGTTTCTGACTTATCCAAGCAAGATTTATGTAATTTGGACATGCAGGTACCTTTCTACACTCATCCTACCTCTATTAGCACCTATAAACCTAATCAACTAATTAAATAATCTACATGGACTAAGAAGGAGCGTAACAAGGATGAACTATAATAACATGACAATAAAACAACCATATTAAAGATGTAAGAATTGACAAAATCCAATAAAAGAAAGAATCAGCCACTGAAATAAAATAAAACTACGAATACACAATGACATTAAAAGATAAAAGGTGCAGATACTAAAGCTTTATCCCCAAAATAATTCAATTTCATCACTCCACAATATCCATGTATCTTGAACATAAACAGAGAACTGTTAAATTCATAAATAACCCTATCTACCACTTCCCAAGCACAACAAACTTCAATACATCATAATAAACGAAAGGGTAATCATTTTAAAGACAGGAAATACAATCCAGTGAACATAACAGAAGGAAAATCACAAAAAGAAAATACTTAACGCACCTTAATAACCTCGATCAAAAGTCTGAGGAGTATCAGTAGTATCTGTCATGTTTAGAGTTTTAGAACAATCTAAGACCAACCTGGTTGCTTCCCCTTTCAATTTTCGGCGTCACACTGAAATTTGCTTATTGCTAATCGAGTGCGACTTTGAACTTCGAGAATGTAATTTGCAATCCGATCAATTTTGTGAATATGAGATGACGGCATCAATTATTTGGGTATGAGGAAAGGGGAAGATTGGAGGCACGAATTTAAGAGGAAAGATTGGGGATAGTGTTTTTAATGAAAATAGTTGACGAGGCCTATATATTTTTATCTTAATAAGTATAAGTGGAAGTTTCCTTCATTAGATATAAATGTCATTAAATATGGACTCGCATAGCTACATTTCAATTAAAAGTCGCAATGACTGTGTCTTTTTTAATGAAGTGTCATTTTTCTTTTTTGCTAAACAGATGCATTTATTGAATGTAAAACTAAGTAGCGTTAATTTAAGTAGGGACTGATTGTAGAGATGCAGCCCCTATTAAGTCTTGTTCAGAAAGTACAAAAGCAAAAGGAGGGGGGTTAACAAAAGGGTAGTGGATTAGTATGTAAGGGGACCTCTAACCTTTCCAGCTTTAGCAAGAGCATCAGCCACACCATTTCCCTCGCTGTAGATGTGGTGCAGTACTTCTGGCGAGAGGAGATCATCCATGAGGGACCTGCAATCAGATAAAATGTGTAAGTATTTCATATTTGGTGCTTTTAGAATTGAGAGTAATACCTGAAAATCTGTTTCAATAAGTAACGGTGTCAAGTGTTTTGTATAAGCAATCTATAAGCCAGTGAGCAAAGCTAGTATTTCCGCATGTGTTTCATTATTGACTCGTAAAGGTCTGGAGAATGCAATGATTCATGCACCTCTAGAGTCGCGGAAAACTCCACCAGCTCCTCCATGTGTTTGATTGATCAAAAGCACCATCAATATTAAGTTTAAAGATTCCGGGTGGTGGACACCAAGAAACATGAAGGGTAGTGGTTGGAAAGGAAGTAGTTGGTGGAGTAGTAGCCAAGTGAACATATTCGATGGCTTGAAAGGAGATGGTATGGAGTGGAATATTTA
Organism: Nicotiana glauca; assembly: GCA_026770625.1. Classification (NCBI taxonomy): domain Eukaryota; kingdom Viridiplantae; phylum Streptophyta; class Magnoliopsida; order Solanales; family Solanaceae; genus Nicotiana; species Nicotiana glauca. Next base: position 25,828 of record MU744472.1, on the reverse strand, counting down.
TGGTGGGGTTTTTAAAAGTATTATGGTTGTGTGTTAACCATATGTTCCATAGGATGAGGGGTATGAGAACGGAGGATGGGATGGGGATGTTTTTTACAAACAGTAGGGTTGGGTTGGTTAGGCATTCGTTTTTTAACCATGAGATATGGTTATGTGTGGGTGGTTGAATGTGAAAGTGTGCCCAAGTTTGTATTGCCAAGGGGCAATGGAGGAAGATATGAGTTGTATCTTCTGTGTGATGATGACATAGAGAACAAGAGGTATTTGATCATATGTTGCGGTGGTATAAGTAGACATTTGCGGGCAGCTTATGCTGGGTAAGTAACCTTATGAAATGCCGTATTTTGTTGGTAGTGGGGATGTGCTAGAGCCATTCGTTGCGGTATGGAGGGGTGTCGCGAAGGTGTTTTTGGATGAGCAGATGGTAGGCGGAACGAGTTGTGAAGTTTCCATTTGAGGTGGCATGCCAGTAGGGGGTGTCTCGGGCATGTGGAAATTGAGAAATGTGGGTGTTACGGATAAGATCTGCAATGGAGAAGGGTAATTCAAAGGAGATTGGCTGGAGTATCCAAGTATGATTTGTGATAAAATGGTTGACCTGTAGGTGAAGGTCTTGATGTGTTAGGGGGCCATGGATGAGAGATCGCAATGATAGATTTGGCGTTAGCCAGGAGTCGTGCCAAAGGTGAATCTGTTGGCCATTGGCTATATTCCAGGAGGTACCTTGATGGCAGAGATGGTTGCCTTTAAGAACGCTTTTCCAAATATAGGAGTCGGTTGGTTTAGCTATAAGCGTATGTGTAGTAGGATTCCTGGAGGAATTATATTTTCCTTGAAGGATGGTATTCCAAATGGTTGGTGGAGTATGGTGATAGCGCCAGGCAGCTAGCGAGGAGAGCTATATTCTTTGGATATAATTTTTGAATGCCTAAGCCGCCCAGTGGTTTTGGGAGGGTGACAGTGTCCCAACTAACGAGGTGCAACGTATGCTTTTGCGGTGTGGAACCCCCATAGAAAATTCCATTGGATGCGGTCAAAACGAAGTAAAGTCTTTTTAGGCAGCACGTTGAGTTGCATAGGATTGAGTTGAGAAAGTGTCGTTGAATTTACCACTTTTTTTATGAAGTGTCACGAAATATTTCTTTTTCCGACATTTTTTTCACATGTAACTGATTATATGTGGCCGTAGATCTCTTTTCTTGTATACTTCTTATCCTGAAATAGAAAAATTAAATTCAAAGTAAGTGTTCGATATGGCAGAGTCTCGTGCTGATAACCTGTTATAAAATAAGATTGTAAAGTAAATAAACTAAAGACAAGTATAGAGAGAAACTGATATATTATTCAATTTTCAAATTGATGTACATAATGAACTGAAATCTTCTCTATTTATAGAAGAAAGGAAGTTGTTGTGTAAGATACTACTGCAAGTTGCTGTGTAAGCTGCTACTGCATGCTGCTATGTAAGTTGCTTGTAAGCTGCTACCGTACCAGATATAGATAATCTTCTACCGGCGATAATATTATCCATAGCAAAGTACCGAAATGATAAGCTTCTTCAGGAGACTTATTTCCAATATAGTACTAAATAGACAAACATATTTACGGCGGAGTCCCATATGGATAAATTTCTTCGGGTAGCTTATTTACAATGAAGTACTAAATGAACATACATAATATAATATATATTTTATAACATATACACACGATGTTACATCAAATTGATTATTAATTTTACTATAAAATGTATTGCTATGTTCTTGTTCTTTTAATACCTATTATCAATTTTAAAGTGTATTATTCTTATATTTAAAATTTATTGTATTTCATATCTTTACGAACTATATGTAATTCCACTATACTTTTATAGAGTATATAAGTAGATGAACAAAATAAAAAAAACTCCTATCTTTTTAAGTCCTTTTAATAATCTTATGCAAAATACATGCTAACTAGCGGTTAAATGATAAAAGTTAATAATGAGAAATGACTCGTGTCATGCATTTTCTAATCGGTGTATAAATGAAATTAGTAGGAAGTTTTCCTATAAATGGACGTATTTATCTAACGGATGAGAATTTCTTTGTTTCATTTTAAAATGGAACTTTTACCTTCATATACCATATATGAAACCTTATTACAAAAAATGTGCATAGTTTCATATTTATCCGCCATGTTCACAGTTATTCTACAAATATTATACCATTCATTAAATACCAATTATTAGGAGTTGATTCCTTCTTAATTAGGCGCGCTACAAATCTGGAATTAAATATTCTTTCAGATATTCCTATTTAAGCGCGCTACAATTACGGAAGTAAATATTCTTCCAGATATTTCATTAAATAAGGAATCATTGTAGCATTAAAATTCCTTATTTAGATATCTAAGCAAATATCTCTGTGTTTTCTAAGCAAGCAAATATCTTTGCATTTTCTACTTCACCTAACGAAGAAATAAATCCCACAGAACGAAGAAACTAAGTAAATATCTCTGCATTTTCTATTTCACCTAATCTTTCTGCTTATAGTCTCACTTAAACTTGTAGCTAAAAATATCATTGTATTTTTTTTCCATGAAAAATAATATGTTGACAAATCTAATAGTTGATGTCACCTAGGTAGTTTTTTTTCAAACTCGACAAAGTAGTTGATGTAGCTTTCTAACATATTTCCCTCAATCTATAATTGACAATACTATAATGAATCTTTAAGATTATGTCTAGTCGAAAATTCCAATTAAACTACAATTGAAATGAGAATTGGGATATTAAAATTCAATATACCCAGTTTGTAGATATTTTGTAGATGAATTGTAGATTATTTGTATTATGATTGTAGATGCTTTATTTTTTATTTTCCCAAATAAAAAATGGCTAAAACGTCTACAAACCTTTTGCAAAAAATATAATTATGTCGAAAATTTCAATCAAACTACAATTGAATGATAATTGGGATATTAAAATTCAATGTATCCAGTTTGTAGATATTTTGTAGATAAATTGTAGATTATTTATATTCTGGTTGTAGATGCTTCGTTTTCTATTTTCACAAATAAAAAATGACTAAAACGACTAAATTTCTACAAATATTCTGCAAAAAATATAATTATGTCGAAAATGCCAATTATGCTACAATTGAAATGGGAATCGGGATATTAAAATTTAATGTACCTTGTTTGTAGATATTTTATAGATAAATTATAAATTGTCTGTATTTTGATTGTAGATGTATTATTTTCTGTTTGCACAAATCCAAAACAACTAAAACTTCTAGAAAATCTTCTGCAAAAAATGCAATTATGTCGAAAATACCAATTAAGATACAATTGAATGGGAATTAGGATATTAAAATTTAATGTACCCAGTTTGTAGATAGTTTGTAGATAAATTATAGATTATTTGTATTCTGATTGTAGATGCATTGTTTTCTGTTTTCACAAATCCAAAACGACTAAAACTTCTAGAAAATCTTCTGTAAAAAAAATAATTATGTCAAAAATACCAATTAAGCTACAGTTAAATTAGAATTGATCTTGCTTTTATTCTTGAATCCCAATTTTTCATTGAAACTAAAACAACATAAAAATACTGAAGGAAATAGAGAAGAAAAAAAGGTCAGCAAATTGAGATATTAAAAACGCAAATTTGTGAAAAGAAAAGAAAAAGAATGATTTCAAATATGGAATCTGCAAGGCGATCTAGGATGAAGAAACAAAATCTTGTGCAAGAATTGACAAAGGAAGTCAGCAAATTACAAGCTGCCAACAGAATCGTTGTGGCTGAAATTGAAGAGGCTACAGAGAGGTTGACATTTTGCACTGCTCAAAATAATGTGTTGAGGGCACAGAAAATAGATTTAATAAATAGGTTAAAATCTCTAAACGATTTAATCAATCATAGTGGTTTGGGAGAGAGAAACGTGGGAGGGGTGAGATATATAGTACCTTAAATTAAGAAGGGATATACGCTGCATTAATTGTACCCTTAAAAAATACTATGGTATAGAATTGGTAATTTGGTATACTAAATATAATTATATCAAACCTTAAACATTGAGGGTAATAAGGTTTCCTATATGGTATAGGAATGTAAAAATCTCTTTTAAAATTTCTTCTCTTTATTCTTCTTTTCTAGTTTTGACTGACCTCTTCCTGGTGAATAGTGATAATAGGCTATATAGACGCTAGCTATTTACACACCAAATGTATCGTATTTTATTGTTGTTTTAAAGGCTAAATGATAACAAAATACTCTAATTGGTGTTATTATACTTTGCAGGAACTAATCCAAGTTAGAGAGAGACTATGGAGTATTTTGGAGTCAATAATATGGATATAAGGCCAATAAAGAAGAACCCAACGAAAATAAGCAAGAAAGTGAGGCAGAATAGTTGAGTTTCACCGCGGTTCACGCCGTGTTCTGCCGCGACCGCGGTCGGCTGTGTAACTGCCCAAAAATTTTGGGACTAATGTGTAAATCGGGGGAAACTTATCATAACCCTTTATAAACTCAACAAACTCGCCCAAGCAAAGATTAAGCTTGTTTTTAAACTGAATTGGAGGCAAGAACAAGTGTGAGAAGAGTAATCGACCATTAGAGTTTTTCAATCTTCTCTTTGTTATCTTATTTTGCACATTATCAATACTTTAGTGATTTCATCTTGCTTTGTTATGAGTAGCTAAATACTTTGTTTAGGGTTTGATGGAACCTGTTGAAGGATGAACTTCGTGTTATGTTAATATAGTTTGCCCGGTTTATTCTCTATTTTGTTCAACTACGTTCTTGTTGTAATTAATTGATAGGATCCTCAATTAGCTGTGCCTATTTAGTATGTATTTCTTGGGAGAGAGTGCATATTTAGGTAACTGTTGAGCAACACCACTCCCAAAGTACATGAGGGATCAATAACTGAGGGTTTAAAGGCGGTATTAGGGGTAACGAAGTGTCACGACCCCAACTCCGGTCGTGATGGCGCCCAACACATTGCTAGGTAAGCCTGACCAACCATCAACCTCAACCCATTCCTTATAAAATTCATTACCAACTAACGCAATTTGAATACCAATTTAGCATTTTAAAAATCTGAAACAGTAAGTTAAATATGCAGAAATCAAGACAATACCAATACATAGCCCACCAATCCGGTGTCACAAGTCAAGAGCCTCCATTACAAGTCTGAACAACCTAATACACTAAAAATGCTGAAAATAATAAGATAGAAGGAGGAATCAGGTCTGCGGACGCCATGGAGCTACCTCGATATCTCTAGCAAAATCTGATCAACAGGGGAACTCACACTCAGCCTCTGGAACACCTGGATCTACACGCAAGATGCAGAGAGTAATGTGAGTACTCCGACTCAGCAAGTAATAAATATAAATAATGACTAAAAGCATGAAAACATGTAAAGGCACAAAGCAATTCTATATCGAAGTAGTGAAATCACTTAAGCAGTAAACCAGTGAAGAAGTCGAATGAAATATCTCCAAATCAGGTAAAACAGGTAGTTTAACAGGTAATAACAAGTAGAAATCCTCCCCTCGGGCTCACTCTCATCACTTAGCACTCAATCACATCACTCGGCTCATATACTCTCATAGTAACAGAAATCAGAATAACCGCTGCAGCGTGCAGCCCGATCCGTATATCTCTACGGCGTGCAGTCCGATCCAGATAGATAGTCGACTGCGCTCACTGGGGGTGTGCAGACTCCGGAGGGGCTCCTACAGCCCAAGTGTTATATTGCTGCGGCGCGCAGCCCGATACACATAAACATTTGCTGCGGCGTGCAGCCCAATCCATAATATATATAACATCCTCACGGTTGGGGTTCTCAATCCCTCTTAGTCATTTTTACTCACAGCCTCTCGGGCACAATAATAGGTAGGGATCTCAGCCCTCATATTCCTCTCATTTAGAATTAGCATTGATAACACCGGTTCACATCTTTTAAACAAATAGAAACATAATTGAGGATATGATTTTTAACAAGTAAAGTGAGGAAAATCAGTCAAAATGCCCCTAAAAAGTTCTACAGGTCGGCACAAGGCCCCAAACATGGCAACTAGCCCAAATCATAATGATAACAAATAAGTCTTAGTCAAATAAATAGTAAATTAATCAATCGAGACAGACCAAGTCACAATTCTCAATGCTGCTCCACCCTACGCTCGCTATCCGGCGTGCAAGTCACCTCAATATAGTACTACGATGTGCAATCCGGGGTTTCAAACCCTCAGCTCATCATTTAACATCATTACTCACCTCGAACCGGCTAAAGCTCTAGCTCGCTATGCCCTTGCCTCTCAAATTGGCCTCCTCGCGCGCTGAATCTGACCAAAACCATAACGAATATGTCACAATAGGCTAAGGGAACAAAACCCAAGCGAAAACAATCAAAAAATATCAAAAATCCCGAAATTAGCAAAACCCGAGCCCCGGGACTACTTCTCGAAACTCAGAAATTTTTACATCAACGGGTTCTTTATCTCGCCACGATTCTATGCATATAAAGAACACCAAAATCGGAGTTCAAATGACCCCTCAAATCCCAATTTAAAATCTCAAAATCTCAAGCCCTAGTTCTTCCATTTTTGGCTAAATTTCCATGAATTTCTAGGTTGATTCCACCATATAATCACGTTTTTGGTTCATAAAACTTACCTCCAACCAATCCTCTTCGAATACCTCTTCAATTTCTCTGAAGGAGCTCTCAAAATGTTCAATAATGGTGGAAAAATGACTTAAGCTCGCGGAACAAAATGTGTAAAACCTTCTGCCCAGCTACAGTAATTCCTTCTATGCGAACGCGGTCAAACCCCCGTGTTCGCGATACACAAAACTTTCCTTGACCAAAATAACCCTTCGCGAATGCGGTATCCTACCCGCGAACGAGAAGTTTCCACTGCCTCAACTACGCAAACGCGACCCCTTGGCCGCGAACGCGAAGAACAACACAAACGAGACCCCACATCCTCCTATGCAAACGCGAATAACTCCCCGCGAACGCGAAGCACCAGAAACTCACCTTCCGCGTCCGCGGACCAACTATCGCGAATGCGAAGAACAAAAATAGGCCTGCCAAAAATTCTTCTATGTGATCGCGGCCCCAGGCTCGCGATCGCGAAGACCAAATTACCCCTGCAACAACTGCTGCAACATCTGCTGCAATTTCTGCAATTTCTCAAGGTTCAAAACTTCCCGATAACCACCCAAAATCACCTCGAGGCCCCCGAGATCTCAACCAAAAGCACCAACACTTCCTAAAACATCATTTAAACTTTTTCCAATCATCAAAACACCTCAAACAACACTAAAACCATCAAATTTCATCGAATTCAAGCCTAAGTTCTTCTAAAACTTCCGAAACACGCATTTGATCAAAAACTTAACCAAATCACCTCCGAATGACCTGAAATTTTACACACACATCCCAAATCACATAAGAAGCTACAGTAACTCTCGGAATTCCATTCCAACCCTCGGATCAAAATCTCACCTGTCAATCGGAAATCGCTAAAATACTAACTTCGCCAATTCAAGCCTTATTCTACACCGGACCTCCAAAACCACTTCCGATCACACTCCTAAGTCAAAAATCACCTCCCGAAGCAAACCGAGCCATCGGAACTCATATCCGAGCTCTCTAACTCACAAGTCAACATCCGATTGACTTTTCCAACTTAAGCATTCTTAAAAGCGACTAAGTGTCTCATTTCTTACCAAATTCACTCTGAACTCAACCCAATCAACTCAACCACATAAAACACGGATAACGAAGCACAAAGAAGCAGAAATAGGGGAGACGGGGTGGTAACTCATGAGACGACTGACCGGGTCGTCACATCCTCCCCAACTTAAACAAACCTTCGTCCTCGAAACGATCAAGAAACATACCTGAAGCCTCAAATATGTGAGGATATCTGCTCCGCATCTCCCGCTCGGTCTCCCAGGTAGCCTCCTCCACGGGCCGACCTCTCCACTGCACCTTCACTGAAGCTATATCCTTTGATCTCAACTTTCTAACCTGTCACTCCAAAATAGTTGCTGGCTCTACATCATAGGTCAAATCACCCTCCAACTAAACCGTACTGAAATCCAGAACATGGGATGGGTCCCCAATATCCTTTCGGAGCAGAGAAACATGGAAAACTAGATGCACACTCAACAAGCTGGGTGGCAAGGCAAGCTCATAAGCCACCTCCTCAATCCTCTGAAGTACCTCAAAAGGCCCAATGAATCACGGACTCAGCTTTCTTTCTTTTCGAATCTTATAACACCCTTCATGGGCGAAACCTTCAACAGGACTTTCTCACCAACCATGTAGGATACATCTCAAACCTTCCGATAAGCATAGCTCTTCTACCTCGACTGCGCCGTATGAAGTTTCTCTTGAATTACCTTCACTTTATCCAAAGCATCCTGAACCAAATCTATCCCCAATAGTCTAGCCTTATCGGGCTCGAACCAACCAACTAGAGATCTACACTGCCTCCCGTACAAAGACTCATACGGAGCCATCTGAATACTCGATTGGTAGCTGTTGTTATAAGCAAACTCTACAAGTGGTAGAAACGGATCCCATGGCCCTCCGAAATCAATAACACAGGCACGTAGCATATCCTCCAATATCTGAATGGTGCACTCGGACTGCCCATCCGTCTGAGGGTGAAAAGTCGTGCTCAACTGCACCTGAGTGCCCAACTCTCGCTGAACAGACTTCCAAAACTGAGAAGTAAACTGAGTGCCCCGATCTGATATGATGGAAACTGGGACAGCATGCAACCGAACAATCTCTCAAATATATAATTCTGCCAGCGCTTTGAATAATAAGTAGTGCAGATAGGAATGAAGTGCGCGGACTTGGTCAGCCTGTCTACAATCACCCAAATAGCATCGAACTTCTTCAAAGTCCAAGTAAGTCCAACAACAAAATCCATAGTGATCCTCTCACACTTCCACTCGGGAATAACCATCTGCTGACGCAAGCCACCTGGTCTCTGATGCTCATATTTCACCCGCTGACAATTGAGACGACGAGCTACAAATCCCACAATATCTTTCTTCATTCTCCTCCACCAATAATGCTGTCTAAGATCCTGATACATCTCCGTGGCACCCGAATGAATGGAATACCGCGATCTATGGGCCTCCTCCAGTATCAACTCCCAAAGCCTATCCATATTGGGCATGCAAATTTGACCATGCATCCTCAACACTCCATCATCACCAATGGTCACATCTCTGACATCATCCTGCTGAACTCTGTCCTTAAGGACAAGCAAATGTGGATCATCATTTTGGCGCTCTCTGATGCAATCATATAAAGAAGACTGAGAAACCACGCAAGCCAACACCCGACTAGGCTCCGAAATATCTAATCTCACAGACCGATTGGCCAGGCCTGAACATCAACTGCAAGGGGTCTCTCCTTAACTGGAATATATGCCAAACTCCCCATACTCACTGCCTTTCGGCTCAAAGCGTCGGCCACTACATTGGCCTTTCCCGGATGATAGAATATGGTGATGTCCTAATCCTTAAGCAACTCTGACCATCTCTGCTGCCTCAAATTAAGATCCTTTTGCTTGAACAAATACTGAAGACTGCGATGATCAGTGAATACCTCACAAGATACGCCATACAAGTAATGCCTCCAATCTTCAATGTATGAACTATAGCAGCCAACTCCAAATCATGAACATGGTAGTTCTTCTTGTGGGGCTTTAACTGATGAGAAGCATAAGCAATAACCCTACCCTCCTCCATCAATACACAACAAATCCCAACTCTCGAAGCATCACAATACACGGTATATGAACCTAAAGCTGATGGAAAAACCAACACTAGAGATGTGGTCAGGGCTGTCTTGAGCATCTGAAAGCTCTCCTCACACTCGTCCGACCATACAAATAGAGCACCCTTCTAAGTCAACTTGGTCAAGGGCGATGCAATGGATGAGAATCCCTGAACAAACCGGCGATAATAGCCTGCCAACCCAAGAAAGCTACGAATCTCTATGGCTGAGGACGGTCTAGGCCAACTCTGAACCGCCTCTATCTTCTTCAGATCAACCTGAATACCCTCGCTGGACACCACGTGTCCCAAGAAGGCCACTAAACCGAGTCAAAACTCACACTTGGAGAACTTTGCATAAAGCTTCTCCTCCCTCAATCTCTGCAATACAACTCGCAAATGCTCCGCGTGCTCCTTCTGACTACGCGAGTACACCAGAATGTCATCAATGAAAAAAATAACAAACAAATCTAGATAAGGCCAAAATACACTGTTCATCAAATGCATAAATGCAGCTGGGGCATTGGTCAGTCCAAAAGAGATGACAAGAAACTCATAGTGACCATATCTAGTCCTGCAAGCAGTCTTAAGAATATCTGAATCCCTGATCTTCAACTGGTGATAGCCCGAACGGAGATCAATCTTGGAGAACACCCTCGCTCCCTGAAGCTGGTCAAATAAATCGTCAATGCGAGGCTGGGGATACTTGTTCTTAATCGTTACCTTGTTCAATTGCCTATAATCGATGCACATTCTCATTGTGTCATCCGTCTTCTTCACAAACAGAATTGGCGCACCCCAAGGTGACACACTTGGCCGAATGAACCCCTTATCTAGGAGCTCCTAAAAATGCTCCTTCAATTCTTTCAACTATGCTGGCGCCATATGATATGGCGAAATATAAATGGGATGAGTGCCTGGCACCAGGTCAATACCAAAATCAATATCCCTGTCCGGTGGCATGCCCGACAGGTCTACAGGAAATACATCAGGGAAATACCTGTAATGACAGCATCTAAAGCAATGGCATCTGTCCTACCTGGAATAGCATAGAAATGAGCCTGGCCACCGCCTGATCGACCTCCCCCTCTGGGGCGACTCCTGGCTGCCTAACCTCCACCCCTATCTGGCTGGGCGAGTGGCGAAGTAACTGGAGTATAAGTCGAGGGTCGACCCCTCTACTGAGATGAGCTAGCTACACGACGAGGACACTGCCTCCTGATATGTCCAAACTCCCCGCACTTATAACTCCCAGGTGCTGGGGAAGGGTACTGAAGGGAACCCCTCGCACCGGAGTGACCAGTAGAAGGACCTGGCACGGAAAAACCCTGGACTGATGGGGCGCGAGATGAACTCTGAGCTGGGAGGGCACTGAGTGGTGACTGGCCCTATTGAGGCCCATGATAACCACGACCTGAAGATGCCCCACGATGCTCTGGGCGGGCCAACTGAGCGGGCTTGAAAGAACTACCTCTACCATGCTGGAACTGGCCCCTCGAAGGAGCACCACTGGAACTGCCAGAACCTCGAGGCCTCCCTCTCCTCTCGATCCTGACGGCAAACCATCTCAATCTCTCGAGCTATATCAACCACCTCCTCAAACAAAGCACTCAATACTCTCTCTTTAGTCATAAGAATACGGAGATGGTAGTTAAGGCCATCAACAAATCTCCTGATCCTCTCACGATCAATCGGGACCATCCAAACGGCATGACGAGCCAACTCTAAAAACCTCATCTCATACCGGGACACGTTCATATCTGATCGCTTCCAACTACCTGCTACTAAAGAGTAGGAGAAGAGGGTTGCAATAGCTTTTACCCGATATGAGGGTCAGGATCTAATCCTTGGGGAGCTAGAAGGGAATTCGGGTATCTACTTAGGATAGAGTTGCGTGTGTGCTCTTAGATGATCTTCTTTTCATTTTTGGATTTTTAAACTACAAACTACTATTATCAAACTACTAATTTAAGCTAAATTATTCTACGAGATGATTGCTAAAGTTGTATCTAATGGAAAGAAAGGCACTAGGGTCGTGACACTACCTAGGTGGCTAATTGACGGGTAGATGTTACTAAGGCTCGATTGACATAATTGAGGCTTATGCTATAACTGTTGCACAATTTTACCCACTCTCACACCCCTCGATATAGAGAGTGATTTTTCGCAATTAACTCTCTCGAGGTTTAACCCGATAATTGGAACTATTATTTCTCATGAGTCCATCCCAATTCCTTGTTGGGTCAACTTTGGAGACTTAGACTCTCTTTCTCAAGGAGTCAAATCCAGAAACACAAATCAGTGTTTGCAACCACTAATTCATAGATTAAAACATAAAATCAATCCAAATAGCAAACACTCATAGTCAATCTAACCCTAGATGGAAACACCCATCAATTACCCACACTAGGGTTGAGCCACACCCCTAGCTAATGGGTTTAGCTACTCATTCTTGAAAGCGAAAATGAAGAAATAGATTAAGAACAAGACATAATAACTAAATACTAAATTAAATTGCAAGAATCTATCGTTATATTGAAGTTAAGATGCCAAAAATGTCTACGAAAGTTGTTCTCACGAGCGCAGCACCGTTCTTAAGTTAACAGATGACCTAAAAATGGTAAAATATCCTATTTATACTAAGCTGGAAAAACTAGAAAAAAATACCTCTGCGGGTTCAGTGCAGGCCATACAAAATGGACCACGCCCGCACAAGGCTCTTGAAATTCAAACTATAACTCTCTGAAGTTGGGCTTCGCGGACCGCGCAGAATGGACCGCCGCCGCGGAGCTAGTTGGCACGGTCCGCATAATAACGATCGCGGACCGCATGACTTGGTTTGGCATCATTTCAAACTCTCTGAATCTCTTGTCCGCGGACCGCACAGAAAGGTAGTGCGGCCGCGGAATCTTCATCGCGGGCTGCACAGATTGAACCGCGGCCGCGTCGTCTAGAGCCCAGTTTGCCAACTCTCTGAATCTCCTAGTGCGGTCGTATATCGCTTTTGCGTGGCTCGCACTAGGCCTTCTCCCCTTAGATTTCTTGGTCTTTGATATTTGAGCAGGTTTCACTCCTTTTTGAGCTGATTTTCGACATTTGTCACTTTGTCGATCACACCTGCAAACAAGCACAACCTGTGAGCCTTTTGGGACTATTTTGTACAAATATATGATCGAAGCATAGGCAAGTAAGCGCATAAAACATGTTAAAATCCTAACTTATCAATATCCCCCTGTCTCAACCACTCAAACTGCATGCGCAGCTCCTCTCTGCGGGACTGCGGTACATACTTCTCCAAGAAGAGAGTGGACAACTCCTGCCAAGTAAGGGGCGCTGCACCAACTGGCCTACGCCTCTCATACGCCTCCCACCAAGTGAAGGCAGCCCTAGAAAACTGAAAGGTGGTGAATGCTACACAGCCTAGACTCAAGAATCCCTGTTGTATGGAGCATCCGCTGACACTTTTCCAGAAAAACCTTGGGCATCCTTGCCCTCAGCACCACTGAATGACGGAGGCTGGATCTACCAAACCTCTCAAGACGCCGCTGCTCATCATCCGGCATAACTAGAACCCTGAACTCCTACGCTGGTACAACCGACTGAGCTGGAGGTGCCTCCGGCATCTGTAGTCCCTGCACTACCTGCTCAGGTGTGCGGGCAACAAGGGTCTGATTGCCTCCCCTGGCCCGTGAAGTAGCTGCTGCTGTGGTGGCTGAAGCTTCCTAAGCCAGGCCAGTGCAAGTTATCATGATTTGGCCAAGGCCTCCTGTAGGCCCAGAATCACGATGGGCACAGCTGGTGCCTGAACTGGTGCTGCTGGAGCCTAATCCTGAGCTGGGGAAACTAGTGGATCAACACGTGCTGCCTCTACTGCTCTGCCTCTTCCACGACCACGACCGCGTCCACGGCCTCTGGTGGCCCCAGTGGGTGGCACTGGTGGTCGTCCAGCTCGTCCGGTAGCGCGAGTCCTCACCATCTTTGAGAGAATAGAGTAAAGAGAGGTTTAGTACTCGGATCAACAAGTTCGCATGACAAGAATTTCAAGAAGATGAAGTTTTTCTTAAAGGTTCTGTAGCCTCTCGAGTATAAATACAAACGTCTCTGTACCGATCCACGAGAATCTACTGAACCGGCTCATAACTCGCGAGACCTAGTAACCTACGCTCTGATACCAACTTGTCACGACCCCAACCCCAGTCGTGATGGCGCCCAACACATTGCTAGGCAAGCCTGACCAACCATCAACCTCAACCCATTCCTTATAAAATTTATTACCAGCTAACGCAGTTTAAATACCAATTTAGCATTTTAAAAATCTGAAACAATAAGTTAAATATGCGAAAATCAAGACAATACCAATACATAGCCCACCGATCCGGTGTTACAAGTCAAGAGCCTCTATCACAAGTCTGAACAACCTAATACATAAACTGTCTAGAAATGCAGAAAATAATAAGATAGAAGGAGGAATCTGGTCTGCAAACGCCATGCAGCTACCTCGATATCTCCGGCAAAGTCTGATCAATGGGGGAACTCACACTTAGCCTCTGGAACACCTGGATCTGCACGCAAGGTGCAAGGAGTAATGTGAGTACTCTAACTCAGAGAGTAATAAATATAAATAATGACTAAAAACATGAAAACATGTAAATGCATAAAGCAATTCTATATCGAAGCAGTGAAATCACTTAAGCAGTAAACCAGTGAAGAAGTCGAATGAAATCTCTCCAAATCAGGTAACACAAGTAGTTTAACAGGTAATAACAAGTAGAAATCCGCCCCTCGGGCTCACTCTCATCACTTAGCACTCAATCGCAGCACTCGGCACATATACTCTCATAGTAACAGAAATCAGAATAATCGATGCGGCATGCATCCCATTCCGTACATCGCTGTGGCATCCAGTCCGATCCAGATAGATAGTCGACTACGCTAACTGGGGATGTGCAGACTCCGGAGGGGCTCCTACAAGCCAAGCGCTATATTGCTGCACCGTGCAGCCCGATCCACATAAACATTTTGCTGCGGCGTGCAGCCCGATCCATAATATATATAACATCCTCACTGTTGGGGTTCTCAACCCCTCTCAGTTAATTTTACTCACAGCCTCTCGGGCACAATAATATAAGGTAGGGATCTCAGCCTTCATTTTCCTCTCATTTAGAATTAGCATTGATAACATCGGTTCACATCTTTTAAACAAACAGAAACATGATTGAAGATATGATTTTTAACAAGTAAAGTGAGGAAAATCAGTCAAAATGCCCCTAAAGGGTTCTACAGGCCGGCAAAAGGCCCCAAACATGGAAACTAGCCCAAATCATAATGATAACAAATAAGTCTCAGTCAAATAAATAGTAAATTCATCAATAGGGACAGGCCAAGTCACAATCCCCAATGGTGCTCTACCCAACGCTCGTTATCCGGTGTGCAAGTCACCTCAATATAGCACTACGATGTGCAATCCGGGGTTTCAAACCCTCAGAACATTATTTAACATCATTACTTACCTCGAACCGGTTAAAGCTCTAGCTCGATATTCCCTTGCCTCTCAAATTGGCCTCCTCGCATGCCGAATCTGAGAAAAACCACAACGAATATGTCACAATAGGATAAGGAAATAAAAGCCAAGCGAAAACAATCGAAAAATATCAAAAATCCCGAAATTAGCAAAACCCGAGCCCCAGGCCCACTTCTTGAAACTCAAAAATTTTCATATCAATGGGTTCCTTATCTCGCCACGAGTCTATGCATATAAAGAACACCAAAATCAGAGTTCAAAAGACCCCTCAAATCCCAATTTAAAATCTTAAAATCCCATGCCCAAGTTCTTCCATTTTTGGCTAAATTTCCATGAATTTCTTGGTTGATTCCACAATATAATCACGTTTTTGGTTCATAAAACTTACCTCCAATCAATTTTCTTCGAATCCCTCTTCAATTTCTCCCAAGGAGCTCCCAAAATATTCAACAATGGTGGAAAAATGACTTAAGCTTGTGGAATAAAATGTTTAAAACCTTCTGCCCAGCTACAATAATTCATTCTATGCGAACGCGGTCAAACCCCCGTGTTCGCTATGCACAAAACTTTCATTGACCAAAATAACCCTTGGCGAATGAAGTAACCAACCCGCGAATGTGAAGCTTCCACTGCCTCAACTACGCGAACGCGACCCCTTGGTCGCGAACGCGAAGAACAACACAAACGGGACCCAAGATCCTCCTATGCGATCGCGAATAACTCGCCCCGAATGCGAAGCACCAGAAACTCACCTTCCGCATTTGCGGACCAACTATCGCGAATGCGAAGAACAAAAATAGGCATGCCAAAAATTCTTCTATGCGATCGCGAAGGCCAAATTACCCTTGCAACATCTGCTGCAATTTCTCAAGGTTCAAAACTTCCCGATAGTCATCCGTAATCACCCCGAGGCCCCTCAGGACCTCAACCAAAAGCACCAACGCTTCCTAAAACATCATTCAAACTTGTTCCAATCATCAAAACACCTCAAACAACACCAAAACCATCAAATTACATCGAATTCAAGCTTAAGTTCTTCTAAAACTTCCGAAACACACATTTGATCAAGAACCCTACCAAATGACCTCCGAATGACCTGAAATTTTTCACACATTATCCTAAATCACATAACAAAGCTACAACAACTCTCGTAATTCCATTCCGACCCTTGAAGAAAAGATCGCACCTATCTACTGAAAATCGCCAAAATACTAACTTCGCCAATTCAAGCCTAATTCTACACCGGACCTCCAAAACCACTTCCGATCACACTCCTTACAAATCACCTCCCGAAGCTATCCGAGCCATCGAAACTCATATCCGAGCCCTCTAACTCATAAGTCAATATCTGGTTGACTTTTCCAACTTAAGCATTCTTAAAAGAGACTAAGTGTCTCATTTCTTACCAAATTCACTCCGAAATCAACCCAATCAACTCAACCACATAAAATATGGATAATGAAGCATAAAGAAGCAAAAATGGGGGAGACACGGCGGTAACTCATAAGACGACTGGCCGGGTCGTCACACGAAGCCTTGGGTGCAATCTAAGTGAGCTGTAATAAAAGCCAGCTAGTGTAACTCAGGAGAGTGCGTCTAGTAAATTATCATGATTACTCGAGAGATATTTACGATAATAAGTGTGCTCATGATCGATAGAGACAGTTAGGAAAATCTATATGAAACATAACATGAAGGGATTCCATCAATATGGAAAATCATAACCTTAGATCCTTCTCTTATTTGTTTACAACTTAATCATATTTAGTCTTTATTTGCTTAATTGCAGTCAGTTACAGTTAGTAAAAATATCCTCAATTTTCATTCAAAATGTTTGGGAAGTTGATTACGTTGAATTTAATGAGTCTAACAAGAGTAATTGATAGGTTAGTTCCTTCTGGGTTCGACTCTAGGATAAATACTCAGAATATATTTGCAACATCCGCTTAGTCCTTTTTATAAGGCATAATTGGGCGTGATCAAATTTTGGCACTGTTGCTGGGGAATTAACGGTGTTCTCAATTACAATTGAAAGAAATACAAAAATTCTTAGTGTAGTTAGTTTTCTTTACTTCGAATCTTTACATTGAAATTTTAATATTTGTTGACTTGGTTGTACAGGTGCATGCCTAGAAAATCATCGAGAAATAATGAAGTATTTGAAGCATTATAAGATCCCGAGAAAGTTTTCAAGGACTAGAACCAGGACAACCGGAAAAACAGACAACTGAACAATTCGAATCGGACACGGGGGAAAACGTGGTAGACCCAGCTGTGCCATTAGTACCAGTGGCACCTCTTGTGCCAGAGGCTGCTCTATATGACTAGGCATAACCCACAGCAGAAAATTTGGCCACATCGATTTTAGTCGTGCAGATACAGGCTGAATCATTTCAGATCGCGAACAACATGCTATACTTGTTGCAAAACAAGGGACTATTTTCGGGGTCACAAATCGAAGATCCTCAAAAGCACTTGAATTTCTTGTCAATATGCAAAACTCAAAGGCAACCCAACGTAACTCAGGAAGCAATAAAGTTGTTATTGTTTCTATTCTCAGTGACAGGAGCTGCCCAGACTTGGTTAAACTCACTCCCCATTAATTCCATAATGACTTGGGAGGAGCTAGTCAAGCAATTTGTGAACAAGTTTCATCCACCAAACAAGATTGCTTAACAAATGGATGAGATTTTGAGTTTCAAACAGAAACCAATAGAGACACTGCAAGAAATATGGGAGCAATTCAAAGGGATGTTAGTTATATGTCTGCACCACGGTATCCCAGATCAGATGTTGGGGCAGCTATTTTATATGGGTTTGGTAAATGGCGTGAAAGGTAATATTGATGCTTCAGTTGGTGGAGAATTTTTGAGCAAAACATGAAGAGAAATCTAGAGTCTGCTTGATAAGATGGCACAAATATCGGGGTAGACAACTAGGAATGCACTATCACTCCAGTAGTTCACTCAGTGCCCTTAGATCCATCCAACACTCTTTCTGAAAACATTGCCACATTAATGACATAGATTAGTATACTAACCATAAAGGTGGAAGAGTCAGAGCAGAAGCAGCAGGTACACATTGTAGATACTACCAACGGGGGCTTATCACTACTACAAAAAAGACCTTTGACGGTAATTATTTAGCGGCAATAAGGCAATGGTCTCTAATAAATTCTTTAAGCTTAAATATTAGCGGCATATGCCCATTAGCCAGTAAAAGATATCCTTTTACCGGCAATAAAAATAATAGCCACTAAAAATTGCTAATTTAAATTAATCCTGTATTATTTTAACAATCTCTTCCTACGCAAAAGAGAAAATCTTCCCTCCAATTTTTTTGAATACCTTTTATTTTCCCTCCCCAATTAGAAAACAATAGAATGCCAAAACCTAACTCACTCTCCAGTTGAACAAAAAATAATAAAATATCGAATCCTAAATCTCTACTAAAACATCCTAAGTCGTTGCGTCAACGGCAGTGCCAGTGCGTCAACGACATCCCATTTTTCCCCCAGGTAAATCTTCTTCTCTTCGATTTACAGTAGAAACGATTTCTATCTTGAATCAACTTTGCTGCAAAAAAACCTAACTCGATGTTGCATCAACGGCAATGTGATTTACAGTGTAGCAACGGCAGTACGAGTGCGCCAACGACAGCCCATATTTTCCAGGTAAATTCTCTTCTCTTTGATTTACAATCGATTTATAGTAAATTAACTTCTCTTCTTCCAATCGATTTACAGTAGATTTTGTATTGATGTTGGTCGATTGATTTACAGTAAATCAGTTCCCGACTCGTTGTTGCGTCAACAGCCTGCCCTAGTGCCCGTCCATCTTCGTCCCCTGTTAAATCAGCCGTTTGCAATTGATTTACAGTAGATTTTGGATTGATTCTTATCGATTCATTTACAATAGATTTTGTATACATTAATCTGGTAAAAGTCATGTTATTATTTGGATGTAGAAAATTCTGATTTAGGAAGTTTGTTTCTACCGCTTATCTCTTATATCTAAATTATGAGTCAAAAAATAAATTAATAAAAACCATGATAAGGTTCAGTAACATGGAAAACAAGTAGGACTCAAGAAATATGAAGTTCATATGAATGGCTTCCAAGCCAGCATACTTATCAAGCTGAAGTTTGACGGAGTTTTGTGATAGTAACCTAGCAGTGTGTTGTCTTCTTTAATGATTTTTTTATGATAGATAGGTTATGATTTGAGGGATTCATCACTTGTTTTGAAACTGGAGAGTATTATTTTATGGTTGTATTGTGGGTGGAGATATGAATTGTGTGCCAATATTTGGGTGATTACAGATCATCATTGCTTTCACTTATACACAAAACGGTATGCTCATTAATTGCAGGTATCAGACTCTTGAGAAAAGGTTTTGGCAGGTACATTTATTCATCAAGTTATAGTTCTGTCTGCATGGAATACTGGGGAAGCATGTGAAAACATAATATGCCATTACTGCTTAACTAAATGCAATGCATGCTTCCCTTTCTTAAGCTAAATTTGTCTTGGAAAGGTAAAGGGTTTTTCGATGAGCAAACTCTTTAGCTTTGAATCCCTTTTAGTTAAAAATAAAAGAGAAGATATTTGAGGCCTTAGACGAAATTAACAGTATAGGATCTTGCAGCAAGATGGGGGTTGTTTGTCATGCTAATATGTATGACACTTAGGATTGTTTTGCAGTAATATTCATCACAATTTCTATAGTTGTTCCCTAATTTTTGGTTTGGGACTCTTTTGAATGAATTTAGTGTATCCTCTGTTCAAACGTTTCTAAACATTACATTTTGTGATGTCAAGTTGAGAGTATTTTCAAGCTTCCAGTTAGCTCTGCTGCTTTCACCACCATTCAATTCTCTAAAGGAAAATTGGATACATTCTGGAAAAGAAGCTGTTACTTTTCCTTATGCTTTATTAATCAACTTCTACTTTCCATTATCAGGAGAAGGTACAGATAAGGCACTTTATGGACTGGATGATGTAAGAGAAGCAGATGAGATCATCATTGTAAGTTTCAAAACTCTTATATTCTCATATACGTATTTCTGGCTACCGACTAGATATTATATTTGAATTACTGACCAAAGGTAAAAGGTGAAATAGATAAGCTTTCGATGGAAGAAGCTGGATTTCTTAACTGTGTCAGTTTTCCTAATGGTGCACCACAGACCATCACATCCAAGGAACTGCTACCACTGGAAGAGGTTTGTGTTGTTACATAAATGTTTGGGCATAATGTGCAGAATCAATGGCATTCATGAAGATATTTCTCACGTTTCTTACATCATCATTTGCAAAGAATTTTGAAATATATGTTTTCTTACTGAAAGCACCAGCTCATATTATACATGCCATGTCATATATCCCATATAAGTTTTAATAAATTAACGAAATGTTCATACATTTGGAATAAGTTACATTTTTTACCTTAGAATAACTTTTAAAGTTCGTTATGAATTGTCTCTCGTTCTTTCTTTGTATTTTTTTCCCTTAGGAATTTCTCTTTAAAAAATAAGGAGCAGATATGAATGGAATAAAATTCAAGAGCAACTTATTAAAGTATCAAATCATCTATCTTGCTGCAATTAGATCTTATTAGTTGTGTGAACCGCATCCTGGAGTCTATATTTCTTTTCGGATGAAATACTATTTGGCTTCGTTTTGCTAGTTATTTTTTTGAAAGAGTTTGTTGTGGCAACTGCTGCGGCAGAATAATTGGCTTGATTTGTCTGATTAGTTGAGCTGGCAAGAAAATGTATGTTGTCCATTCGAAACTGGTCCGATGTGTTTTCCTATAGTTGTTTATGCAATCTTTTTTTTTTACTAGCACTAAAGGTTTCCTATAGCTACTTTTACTGTTAAGGTTTTTCTATTGGGTTTTGAGAACCAACTTTACCTTTTGTCAGCACCATAGAAGTGCAGATAAGGATTTATCTATCTAATCTCTATAGCAATATCAGCCCTCTATACTATGTCAATTTTTTTATGACAATACTCAACCCGTTAAATCTGTCCTCTTGGTTTTGGAATAGTTTGGCCTAGTTTCTGGTTTATTTACTTTATTCCTCTGTTTCAAATTCAGTTTTTGAGGTTTTCCAGATTTTGGTGTATCTATGCAATGACATGCTTTTCAAAACAGATACTCTCCCCATTCATCTTTGAACCTGCTTTCACATGTTGCAGTCTGATCATTTAGCATATAGCATGACAATTCATCCAATCAATATTCGGAGAATATACTTTCCGAACTGCGTTGTTAACTGTGCCATTGTTTATACGCATCAACATGTTCCACCCTTCATCATATTGTGAGATTTTTCTTACTGATGTTGTGATGCCGTAAGAACATGTGATATGTCGAAATTCTAAACCATCTGTACATTGAGAACATAGAATCTCTAAGGTCAGTTATAGCACTTGGTGTAACATATTGTTTTTGCTCAAAATATGTTACAGTCATGCTTTACAAGCCCGTTCAAAGAAGGTGAGCTAGCATGTTGAACATGCTTGAATGTATACACCATCTTTGGCTTGTACTCTGATGGAAAACAGTAGGCGTAAATACACAGTAGTTTGCAGTGGAGAATATTTCTTCACTGCTGCTAGTAGAAGGAAAATATGGTAGCAAGTATCCTTGGACTTTAATAATTATAGTTAGATATTGGATACTCTTGAAGCAATTGTGCAAAGAGCTAGCTTAGATGCTGTTGTGAGTATAGGATCAGGTGTTAAAAGGGGATGGAAAATATTCTAATGGCCAAGGTCATGATAAGGACATACTCATCCTAAATAAATATATGCATTAAAAGCATTAAAATTCTCTAGAGCATAGAGGCTCTGTATTGTAGAAGACCAGAACTGATCACGATCAAGCACTCTCCTGGAAAAAAAAGGGTAAATATGGCAACTTAGAAAAGGAAACATAAGTACTTCATAAACAAATATCTTAATTCCCAGGTTTCTATGCCAGAATTGGCAGATCAATAGGTTACACAAGCAGCAAGTATACCTACTGCTGCTAATAGGGGAAGACAAGTAACTGATCAAGGAGCTTCCAATAGTACTAAGACTGCTGGTGCATTGAAGGATGATAGTGCATCAGCTGTAGCTGCTCAAGCAATCAAAAATAATGCAACAGTAACATGTGCACAATTTGATACATCTGCCAATATTGAATCAGTTGTGCAAGCAGCTCGTTTAGATGTTGCTGTTGTTTAGATGCTACTATTGTTATTTGGATATGAGGCTTTTCTCTTCCTTATTATGGATGAGGCAATCTACATATGTTGCAACAAGTTGTATTGAAGAGAAAGTGCAGATATGGGATAGCCGTTCCGGAGAATGTGTGAGGAACTTTAGTGGACACATTAGTGCGATTTAGTCTATAGTTGCATCATCCAATGGGGAGTACCTCGTTTCTGCCTCTATGGATGGAACAACACGCATTTTTGATATAACAAACTTTAACTAAGCAGATCCCTATAGTTGTGTTCTTAAAGAGTTAAAATAGTTACACTGAGGTAGAGGTCAAAGTTATAATGTTTATCAACAGCAAGGGACACATCCCAAGTCCAACCAAGTCTTTTGGGAATAATAACAAGATACCTAGCTCCAAACTCCACTGATGTTTCTGTAGAGTTCTTTGGGTACACTTTCACTTTCCCTCTCAACAAATAACATGTCTCTTCTGCATCAAATTTTAATTGGTATTTCCCAGGTGAGGTTTAAGTACTATAGAGCTCAAAGTTGCACTTTGCAAAGCATTTGCTTAATTCTTGTTTTCAGTTTTACTTCTTGATTGAACTCTAGTTTGAATTGAATGTTGGTTCAACTATCTGCTGCTAAGAAGATTGTTGGATTGAAGACTCAAATTATTTTTACTAAGCTTCAGTAGATAGTTGTTGAAGTTTGGGTTTTAATCAATTTGATTGAAATGTTCATATTTTAGCTTAGTTGTTTTTGCTTATAGATGTTAGGTGAGAGAGTTGGCTACTCTAACAGTGATGGAATGTTCAAGATATTTTTTCATATTATACTTCATCTTTTGACATAATTATTTTATAATTTCAGGTCATACCGCCTGATGCTGGATAATTTAGCGGGTGAAAGATTTTAAAATGATGAAAAGTTGCGGAAATTATTGGAAAATCAACATTCGTCTGGATTAGTTATATAATGACATTAGCTATTTAGTCTAAGCAACATATTTTCATGTTTTAAATTACTGTGATATTAATATTTTTAATTAGTACTTCCTTTTGTTTGTTAAGAGATACATTATATTTTTTTGAATTAATATTAATATTATTTATTATTTGATTCATATTATGTACGAATATAGTAACTGTTATTAATTGTGGCTAAACTATTTATAATTGATGTAAAACAATTATCGTTAAAAATATTAACTTTTAGCGACAATTTAATTAAACATATTAGTCATTAGAATGGAAGCTAAAAGGTCAAACTAAGATGTTTTCAGAAGGGATATTGTGACTATTTTAATTGTCACAAAATAATTGTAATTAAAGATGCGAACTTTTAGTGGCAATTATTCTAATTTAGCGGCTATAAAAAAAGATGCTAAAGAAGTATAATTAGCCGTTTGAGTTGGATTTAGTAGACATTATAATTGCCACAAATAATTGCCCTAAAAGATGTGATTTTTTAGCGGCAATTATTTTAAATATAGCGGCTATAATAATGGACGCTTAGCCATTTTGGAATGAATTTAGTAGCCATTATAATTGTCGCAAATAATTATCGTTAAAGATAATACTTTTTAGCGGAAATAAAATATACCATTTACCAGCTTTTGCGAGAAAAGCTGATAAACGCTTTGTTGACCTCGGTTTCAGCAGCAAAAGACTAATGACCAGTAAAAGATATAGCGGCTATTATTATTGCCATTAAAGGTCTTATTCGTGTAGTGTATGCACATCTTGCATTAGTCAGCCAATTGGTAACCAGTGGAATGCAGAAAGTGATCATCATCACTATACCGAGGACATGAATTATGTGTCTAATTATGGAGGCCAGAGACAGGGTGGTCAAAATTGGGGCCAACAAAATCAACCATGCAGGCCAGTCCAGCCACAGCTTAACAATGGAAACATAGGAGGTATGAGACCTCACAATATAATCAAATGAATATTATAAGACAATTCTGTATTTATGAATGTAAAAAATTAAGAATTTCAGTAATTTTTCCACCAACTTTGCGACAAATATCTCCTTTAGGGAAAAATGCCATTAACATATAAATATTTTATATCAAAGCGGTAATCACATAGTCATTATACCCTTCAGGGAAAGATACACGAGTTGTTATTTCTTTCGGGGAACTCTATAACTAACCATAACATATTAATGTAGTTGAGAATACTTTTGCCTTGGAATGATATTTAATAAAATTATCCAAGATATTTTACGTACAATGGGTACGTACGACAATGATCTTTATGCCACAAAAATAAGATTTATATCCTTTGTTATTCTACCTCTTCAGGAGGTGAGTTGTGGTATTTTTTCATTCACTATGGGAATGAAAATGTGCTTCAAAAATAACTTTATATAGCTTATTATTTAATTAAGCACAGAAAGACACAATTTATAATATTTTCCAGCTTTAGGAGAAAATTTCATTTGTGTTACTTATTCAGGAGCAAATTTAAAATACGAAAATTGAGTATATATTCTCTCGATCATATTACCTTTTCTGGAGGTAAATCGTAATATATTTACATCAATAGCGGACTCATATTTACAGCTTTATTAATATTGTCACATTCTCTTCAAGGAATGGATTAATATTTATAAAAAAATTCTCATTCTTCAGAAAATTGAACACAATTATCTAAACGCGCAATAATCACATTAAATTGTGATGCTTCAACCTCTTTTAAAATAATTACTACTTCAGGAGCAAATCCTGGCGGGCATGTAATATAAAGAATATTTATGTATTTTATCTTTAATTATAACCATAGAAATCCTAAATTATCACTTCCGGTGGTCATAGGCATGTACCACTTCTGGTGGTTAACCAATTTAGTTACAATTAGACTATATAAAATATATAACACTTCTAGTGATCTTACGTTTCTCATGAACTATACTAGAGTTCAAGCGATGCTTGGAAGGAGCTGTAACAACAAATTTTCGCGTCGAGAAAATTAAATAATCAAGGCTGGAAAATTGCGTGACAAATGTAGTATTTGATTTCAATAAATGAAAGTGTTACAATCTCTATGGTATTCCTCTGATTCTTCAAGAATGTAAAGTATATTGATGAACTTGATTTTGATTTGATTCAAGGGCTTGTAAAGCTTGATCTTGAATCTCCTCCTTGAAATTGAATTTGTGTTTGATCACGAACAAGTAATTTGATCTTGAACTCCTTGGTCTTTGATTTGCCTTCGTTCTTGATCTTGAACTTGAACTTGAACTTGAACTTGTAGCTTGAGTGCTTGAACTTGTAGCTTGTAGAGA